>JABSTQ010000791.1:0-52584 GCA_013358835.2 Ixodes persulcatus
CACCTTAGCTGGAAGAGGCAAGAGCGAATCGACGCTAGTCTTCAGAGGAAGAAGCTGATGGAGCGCTACATTGATCGAGGTAAGCTGAGAAGCTACAGACGCGAGACTCGGTTCATCCTGCTGACTTTCAGCAGGGACGCTAGAGCTCTCGAGAAGAACGCCGCTGTTGGCCGCAGTGCCAGAGCGAGCCTCGCTGCAGCGACACGAAGGACACTTCCAACTGTCTCTTCTGGTAGCTCCCATACCCGAAAACGTAGCATCCGCAACGCCGGAGCAGGGTTTGCCAAGATGGTACCCATTCTGACAGGATGTGCAAGTCAGGAACCTTCCGTCAACCGGCAGGGCGAGGTTGCATTTTATGCAATTCATAATAAGTATATAGTAAATGAAGTTATCTAGAAAATTATCTCACAGTTTACATAATTAGATCGGCAACAAAGCTTCAAGTACCCTCAGCGGGCAAACAAGCGGCAAATCAAGCAGAGTGACCTTTGCTCTCACCTATTCAAATTGCGTCGGTCACAGTCAGACAAGCTCTAAAGGATGCAGCTGAGAAGCAATCCTCCTGGTCAAAGGCGTCCCGTCGGCGACACGTCGACACCCAACATTGGACGCTGAGTCAAGCGGCGCACTGTGACGGCTTCAGGTCGTCACGACGCGGGTGAGGTCAATAGGTGAGGCCGGCGGTGGGCGTCTGGGAGGGGGCCATGATCTTGAAGGTTGCTGCCCGGAGATCTTGCGTTACTTCTCCCTTTTCTTCTTGGAAACGTAGGCCACCGTTTATTCCAGAACTCACCGCAAAGGTTGTCTTGCAAGTAGAGCGGGCGTGGGTTCGAATGCGAGAAAGCCCGGCAAGGGGATATCGCGCAAGCCTAACCTCACAACCGAGGTCAGTAAAGACGCCGGTTTACCCGTTGTTGACAAAAGAACAGTCTGGTGATGTTGCCAGGGCTTGAATGTGGTTGTCACACTTCTCGCCGGTTGTAATGAACCCTAAATACCGGAAATTTCAATCGAAATGTGAAGAGCGATTTAAAGAACCATTGGTCTCGGGGACTTCTTCTTCTTTAATCCTTTAATCTTTAATTATAATAATCTTTAATCTTTAATCTTTAATTATAATCTTCTTTAATCTTTAATTATAATCATAATAATAATAATAATAATAATTTTCATTTCATTTCATTTCATTTCATTTATTTAGACGCCGGTTTAATGTGGTTGTCAGGGGGCGCCTGCACCTTGGGTGCTAGGTGCTTGGTGAGTAGCGTCACCACGGACCCCAGCCACATTGGCGACACACCAGACCCTGAGTGAAAAGTGGCTAAGACCCACCCACGTCTGGCTGTGCGTGGCTTATTATTATTAATAATAATAATAATAATAATAATAATATTATTAATTTTATTCCGTGGTGCAAATATGCCATTTCAGTTCCGGGATTGATCAAAGCCACAGACGCTTGTGGGATCAGTTTCACCATTGTAAAATAAAAGGAAGAGGAAAATCATGCATTCACATGGGCATACAAAATATAAGAAGTCACCCGAAGCGTCAGTCTCCTTAGAGAGAATGTCAGGAAGAGTAGGCTTGTCATGTAGATGAGTCATAAAATACACGCACTCACACACAGACTTGTTTCAAAAAAACTATCCGAAATAAAGTACAACACAATCGGCTCGCAAAGAGGAACGTGCGATTTGATTAGTCTGTGGATAATGTAATAGTTTTTCATAGCACGAACACACTATGTACGCTATATTCATAGAAAAAAATATGTACATGATACAGATACGGTTCTGTTCATGTGAGAGAAGACTTGTTGCACAAGACCACACAAGTCATACTCAAATGTGAATTATACACCAGGAAGAACAATAAAGGGAGAAAACAATGCTGCAGCAATACTAAAGAGACAAACTGTTCATTAATTTCTTCAGTTGTGTTTTTGTACTGGCCTCGATGACGCTCTCTGGAAGTGTGTTAAAGATGAAGGGCACATAATACGAGCGAACTCTTTTTCCGTAGCGCGTCACACAACGAGGGGTTACAAAACGTGACGGATGTCGGAGACTTTCATGACTGACGAAGGGGAGCTTGAAATCATTACTCCAAAAGTGACGAAGAACTACAATTTGTACAAAAAGAGCAGAGAAATTCGGCATCTGTAGTGCCTCGAAAACATTAATATCAGTCGGAAAATCCCGATTATACACAACGCTTTTTAACATGGCCCTCAAAATACTATCGATTTTAATTTTACATAGCTTTGCACAGTTACCAAAAATCGTTATACCGTACCTAAGTATGCTATAGCCCAGGGCATGCGCGATAGACTTTCTTACCGCAAACGGCACAAAAACTTTGTTGTTGAAAGGTAAACAACTTACGCTCCGAATTCTTTTACAAATGTACGACATATGGGAATTCCATGACATGTCTGAATCGAAATACACTCCCAAATACTTAACTTTATCAACATAATCCAGCTGAGAACAATGACATTCAATGCAATTCGATTTGTGTAGAGTGACTGGTGAGTCAAGGTTCACTTTCTTGAGTGGGTTTCTGAAGCATACCAGTTTTGTTTTTGATGCATTAATTGTAATTAAATTTTCATCAAACCAGTCCATTATTTGCGTGGCATCATGTTTCTATAAGTTTACAGCTTGATAGTAGTTCAGATGGAGAGACGAGCGAGGTATCATCTGCATACTGAAATTAACGACACTTAGATACTCTGGTGGAAATATCGTTTACGTATATATTAAACAAAAGTGGCGACAGCACCGACCCCTGAGGGACACCAGCTTTTATCATTACGCGCGTGCTCCTAAAATGTCCTACAGACACGATCTGCGAACGCTCCGAAAAGAAATTTTGTAGCAGTAAGAAAAAATGAACCGCGGAAGCCGAAATTATGTAGTTTGCTGAGAAGCACATCATGGCTAACGGCGTCGAATGCCTTAGATAGGTCTAAAAAAAGGGCGCATGCAAATAAGTTGTTCTCAAATGCGGTGTGAATAAGATCTGCAACGTCTTCCAGGAGTAGCTGGGTACCTTTCCCTGCCACAAAACCATCATGGTTATTTGACAATATATCAGAGCTGTCTATAAAGCTTGACAACACTGTGAATGGGTGCTTTTCTAATATTTCCCCAATGCCTGGCAATATTGAGATAGGACGGTAGCTCTCATGCTTTTTTGGTGTGCCTCCTTTAAAAAGGGGTTTCACAAGTGCATTTTTCAGGTCAACGGGGATAATACCAGATCACAAAAACCATTTATCATGACAAGGAGGACTTCTTTAATTGCATCGAAGTTACGACATAGGTCACCAACGCGGATGTCATTGATTCCAGGTGCTTTATTCCACTTTATACCAAATAAAATAGAGCGCAATATACTTAAATCAAGAGGAGGTAAAAATGCCGAGGAAGGTGATCTGAGCTTATGCTCTGAACTGGCAGAGGAATCTTTACAATCTCTGGCGATACCTGATGTCGAAGCAAATATCTTGTTGAAGTCATCGACGGTGGATTGTAAGTTAGCTCCGAAATGCCTCTCTAGGGAAATATTGATCGGCTGTCGCGATGCGCGCCCTCTGAAGTTGTTTATTAACTCCCATGTTTCTCGTGGATTTGATCTTGTCTCAAAAAATTTCCTCTGGAAGTAACGTCGTTTCGCGGACCTAATAATCGCATTTACGCGCTTCCTTGCGCATTTAAATTCGGCGCTCAGCTCTAAGTTGTTAGGGGCACGACGGGAACTCAGCCACAATGCCTTCTTAGTCTTAATGGCTACCATGATGTCGGTGTTTAACCAGGGCTTATCCGACTGTTTCTTGAATATCACTTCTTTTAATGAGTCACGATAGAGACTGGAATACCTCTACAAAAACGCTATAAATATATATATATATTTATATATATAATATATATAATTATATATTTATAAATATATAAATATCCTCCATCACAGTCTTTACTTGGTGGACCTCCTCTTGTAGATCTTCTACTGATTCCTCATTGGTCACTGCAAGAGCCAGCACCGAGTCATATTTCTCTTTAAAGAAGTCCACTGTCGCCTGAAGTCCTACAACAGTGTTTCGCAGTTCTTCAACAGCTGGCTTAAGGGATAGCAGTAGCTCCACCTTAGCTGGAAGAGGCAAGAGCGAATCGACGATAGTCTTCAGAGGAAGAATCTGACGGAGGGCTACATTGATCGAGGTAAGCTGAGAAGCTACAGACGCGAGACTCGGTTTATCCTGCTGACTTTCAGCAGGGACGCTGGAGCTCTCGAGAAGAACGCCGCTGTTGGCCGCAGTGCCAGAGCAAGCCTCGCTGCAGCGACACGAAGGGCACTTCCAACTGTCTCTTCTGGTAGCTCCCATACCCGAAAACGTAGCATCCGCAACGCCGGAGCAGGGTTTGCCAAGATGGTATCCATTCTGACAGGATGTGCAAGTCAGGAACCTTCCGTCAACCGGCAGGGCGAGGTTGCATTTTATGCAATCCATTATAAGTATATAGTAAATTAAGTTATCTAGAAAATTATCTCACAGTTTACATAAATAGATCGGCAACAACGCTTCAAGTACCATCAGCGGGCAAACAAGTGGCAAATCAAGCAGAGTGACCTTTGCTCCCACCTGTTCAAATTGCGTCGGTCACAGTCAGACAAGCTCTAAAGGATGGAGCTGAGAAGCAATCCTCCTGGTCAAAGGCGTCCCGTCGGCGACACGTCGACACCCAACTATGGACGCTGAGTCAAGCGGCGCACTGTGACGGCTTCAGGTCGTCACGACGCGGGTGAGGTCAATAGGTAAAGCCGGCGGCAGGCGTCTGGGAGGGGGCCTTGATCGTGAAGGTTGCTGCCCGGAGATTTTGCGTTACTTCTCCCTTTTCTTCTTGGAAACGTAGGCCACCGTTTATTCTAGAACTCACCGCAAAGGTTGTCTTGCAAGTAATAATAATATAATAATAATAATAATAATCAAGAATCAAGAATAGTTTTTATTTGTGCCCAGGAACAACCTTGCGGTTTTGGTGCTGGCGCACGTAAAAATGAACAAAAACACACACATACGCAAAAAGGAAAAAAAAAACACACGGAAGAAAGTTTTACATAAGATTCTACAAAAAAGAAGACGCGAGAACTGTGTACACAAAATTGTACAGAAAAACAAAACAAAAAAGTGCACAAAAATTGCACATAGAAATGAAGACACGAAGAAAATTGTTCCAATACATATGGATGCTTCACTTGGACGCAAACAGACGCGAACGTCTGAACACTACACATACAGCTCCGTACAAATAGGAACAAGAAATCAACAAGTCATAGAAATACATATGGAAACCCGGCAGTTGATTCAGGAAGTTCATCAAAAGTCACAAAAGAACTTCCGCACAGATGTAACAAAATCGGAAAAGTTGTCAAGAAATATATCGAGATTAAGAGAAGAGTTATTATAAAGGAGTTCCGCACGAGATACTGGATCAAGTGTATTAACTCTAGATGACAGATAGAAGGTTGACGTTTTTCTTGTCGTCACTCGCGGTACGTGCAGAGAAACCTGATGCAGGATGTCGGAGCTATCTATTTGACCATGTATACATTTATAAAGAAAGAGCAGCTCCGCAGTGTTTCGGCGTCCCTGCAAGTCTTGCAGTCGAATGGGTGAACTATGCACGTCATCTACTGCTTTTGCAAAGTTGAAACGGTGTTTAAAAATAGATACGAATTTCGTTTGTACACGAGAAATCCTCAATAGATTAGAGTGGCACGTCCCACCCCACACAACAGATGCATACTCAAGGTGAGAACGACACAGGGAACAATATAAGGTTAAAAATGTTTTAGGGTCACGAAATTCTCGTGATACACGACACACAAGACCCAGGGTGCGCAGTGCAGACTTCACAATATGCACAACATGACCCTGGAAACGCAAAACAGAGTCAAATACAACACCAAGATCTCTGATTTCGCCAACGCGGGATAGTTGATTAGTGTTAATTGTGTAGTTAAATGGTACTGTGGCAGTTTTTCTAGAGTAGGTCATGACTTTTGTTTTGGAATGGTTTATCTTCAGGTGATTACGTGAGCACCAGCCAACAAACGAGGTTATATCAGACTGTAAATCCATGCAGTCAGGTTCGCCGCCTATTTCTCTAAATATTTTTATATCGTCTGCATATAGCAAGAAAGAAGACGTGGTGATGCCGCCTAATAATAATAATAATAATAATAATAATCATAATAATAATAATAATATTAATAATAATAATAATGATAATAACAATATTCAATCAATCAACCAATCAATCAATCTTTCTTATACAGTGCCCAGGAACAACCCTGAGGTCTTGGTGCTGGTACACTGGTGGATAAAAAAACAAAAACAAAAAACATTATACTGATCTCCGCAGGAAAGAAGATACATTTTTAAGCATAATACTAGGAAGTGCACGAGTAATTAGTAGAATAAAATAAAAACGAGGCAGTAACAGTAGAAACGGAACACAAGACCGTAGGACAACAAGCGCACCACCAGAAAGAACGGCATGGAGATGACGAAATTCAGACATAACAGAGCCATTCAGCAATGCTCATCCTGCACGGGCAAGTTTTTAATAGAAAGGACAAACGTCCTGTAGCAAGGGTGGAAAATATCAAGTCTTTCAGAGTAATGATTCAAACGCTGTGCCATTCTCACAATTGGGTTTACCGGACTAAACGTTCTAGACACATAAAAAGATGACCGAAGACGAGTACGCACACGTGGGACCCTAAGGCGCAGTTCCGATAACAGGCTCGGAGAAGTGATGAGGCCATGCAGCGTTTTAAACAAAAAGAGTAAGTCCGCGTTCTCCTGACGCCGGCGCAAGCTAAGAAAACCAACACGCTTTAACGCAGACCCATATGTTAAGCAGTGAACAGCCTCCTTTATGTAGCGATGTTTAAAGATAGCAACAAACTTTTTTTGCACATGTTCGATCACCAAGGAGTGACTTTTAGAAATTCCATTCCAGACAACTGAAGCATATTCTAACTGCGACCTGGATAGCGAAAAGTATAACGTGATAAAAGCAGTCGGGTTTTCGAACTCCCTGGTTAAGCGAGAGGCAACGCCCAATATTCGCAACGACGAGTTAACCACCCTACCAACATGATCAGGAAAACGCAACCCAGAATCAACCATGACTCCGAGATCTTTCATTACCCCTACTCGAGACAAAGTCTCTCCTTGAATATTATATACAAAAGAGACATTGTGAGTTTTCCGATTACAATAATAAGAATAATAATAATAATAATAAATTTATTCCAGCATTTCATTTTTTTTTTGTCATTATATTAGACTCGGGTCTGTCGAAGCCAGGGTTGGCTTGTGTGACACGACCCAGCAATGATGTTAGCCAATGGGAGTAGTAGACGGGCGTTCTTGGTATAGCTAATAGCAGTCAGTATAAAAGTCCAAAATAGTTCACAAATGTCAGTGAGTATAGATATTTGAAATAAATTCCCAAATGGCAAAAACAAGAAACACAGAGATGATTTCTATAACTACACTATATCATCCTTCATGAAAAAGTAATATTTAAACACATAGTTAAGTCAATATACACTTTCAAAAGTAAAAAAAAAAATTTTGAAAAAAAAACCGGATATGTGTATACAGGCATATGTCACACAAAGATTCACCGAGGCATATATATATACCCAAATTTAGATCTACAGATACATACACGGATATACAAATATACAGTACCTACAGCATAGACACAAATAAAGACACAAACAAATGCCTATGTGGATTCAGCACCAACTGAAGAAAAGTCCAAAGAGTTCAAAATGTTATTCGCAAAAGCAAATGCAAATATGATTTCTAGCACATTTCTTTCAGGCGCTTTTTTAAAGATCGTAGTGAATTGAGTTGATTAAAAACGTCTGGTAATTTGATCAAGATGTCAGGCACGTAAAATGAACGTATACTCTTTCCGTAGTTGGTGTATATTCGAGGAATTATGAAGCGTTCACTATTTCTTATAGAGTGCTGAATAAAGTGAGGTGTTTTAAACGGGCTATTCCAATAATGCTTTAGGATAACACATCGTTGAAAAAGAGGCACAAATCGCGGTAGGCCCACTGATGCGAATACGTCACCATCCTGTATTAGTTTTGGATCATAGGTGACGTTCTTGGCGATGCTCTTAAGAAGGGCATCTATTTTTGTTCTCCAAAGAGCTGAACAGTTAGCGAAGACTGTAATCCCGTATCGCAGGGCTCCATACGCAAGAGCATTAACGACCATTTTTCTGACGGAGATTGGGAGGAAGGTTTTGATGAGATATAATAAACATGATACATTTCGTAGTCTTTTAGCCAAATAATCCAAGTGTGTATTCCATGTTAAATCGCTATCGAAATAAATGCCCAAGTATTTTACTGTATTTACGTATGATATAGGCGTACAGCTGCAAGATACACACGACGATGAATGCAATATAAATGGTATGTCTATGCATGTCCGCTTGAGTGGGTTACGGAAACAGACAAGTTTTGTTTTTTGCACATTCACAGATATTCGATTTGCTTCAAACCAGTTCATGACTCTTTTAGAATTTGTTTGTAGCATGTTCATTGCACTACGCAGGCTGATATGAGTAGATAGCAACAACGTGTCATCTGCATATTGATAAACTGTACATCCTGATGTTGATCTGGCGAGATCGTTCACGTAAAGATTAAACAGTAAGGGGGACAGAACCGAGCCTTGTGGTACTTCCTTCTGTAGGCATACTTTGGCGCTTGTTTTGTTGCAAACCAATACCTGTTGCGATCTGTCAGTCAGAAAGTTTTGAAGTAACGAAAAAAATGGACCCCGAAATCCGTAATTGCAAAGTTTCTCCAGCAGTATTTGGTGAATGATAGAATCAAACGCTTTCGACACATCGAGAAAGAGTGCGCACGTAAACTGATTATTGTCGAATGAGGTGTGTAAAGTATCAGACATATCTTCAAGTGCCGAGATGGTGCTGCGGCCGGCGATAAAGCCGTATTGGTTAGGTGATAGAATATTGTATTTGTCGAGAAAGGCGCTCATTGTTTTAAAATTATGTTTTTCGAGAACCAATGCCAAACAAGGAAGAATAGATATGGGACGATAGTTTTTTACAATGTCACGTGCACCATTTTTATAAAGAGGTCTGACAATTGCGCTTTTGAAATTTTTGGGGAAAACCCCGGTGTCAATAATTCCGTTTAGTATATGGAGAAGAACACGTTTTAGACATTAAAATTGCAAAGCAAGTCGCTGAGTTTAATATTATCTATTCCAGGAGACTTATGAGGCCGAAAGCTAAGCAACAACATATGAAGATTTTGTTCAGTCATGTTTGGGAGAAAGGCAGAATTTGGGCAGGGTTTTTCCAGATTTACGGCCGAAACATTTACATCGTCAGATATGCCGGAGACTGAAGCAAAAAAACTATTGAAATTATCCGCCACAGAAAGCATATTGGAATTAAAGTTTTTTTCAATAACTTCATCGATAGAGTTCCGCGTATTGCCGCCTTTTACTTCATTCACAAAAGACCAGGTTTTTGCAATAATAGAACGTGCGTCGAGGAACTTACGTTGGTAGTGTTTCCGTTTTGCATAGCGTATGAGAGCGGTTACTCGATTTCTCTGGCTTGCGTATTGTAATTTTATATCTTGAGCATTTGGTGATCGGCGATAACGTGCCCATAAGATATCTTTAAGTTTAATTTCCGATATAATATCTGCTGTCAACCAGAGATGTTGCGGTCTTCGTTTTTTTTATCTTAATGACTTTTATACTCTTCTTCGTAAAATCTGCAAATGCATCAACTAACTTCGTGTAGGCAGTCTGACAATTCGTGATGGTTACTAACTGTTCCCAATCATATGAGGCAATTAACTTGTCAAAAACGTGATTGTCGATAATAGCAATCTGGTTTGAAGGCTTCTTGTTTTCGCCCGATACAATACCACAGTCTATTTGGCATGCCACAAAATAATGATCAGCTAGCTTTTGTGAGATGACTGCGGATTTCACAGACGCCCCTGAACTCCTGATGTCAATATGATCGAGGCAAGAAAAGATAAGTTTTCCGCTTGTGAACTCTTCTCTCGTAGGTACGTTAATAATAGGAGAAATACCGTGGTTAGAAAGAAGCGTAAGATAGTCACAGACGTTCGGTCTCGTGGATTTTAGGATGTCAATATTGGAATCGCCCACAAGGGAAATGATCTCACTCTGGCCATTGTTAGCGATGTTAGCATCAAGCTCATCTAGAAACTTTTTAACATTGCTTGATGGAGGTCTATAAAGCGCCAGAATCAATGTTGAAATCTGGCTATTGCACATTTTTATGGATAAGTACTTAGCGTGATTGAACGAGAACTTCAACTCAGCAGAAGACCACCTCTAATTAACGTAGATGGCTATGCCACCCCCGCGAGACGAGTCACGTGTACTAAAAAAGGACCGATATCCACACAAAGAAAATAGTTCCTCGGATGTATCATGTATGTTTATCTCAGTTAGAACAAAAGCCTCTACGATGTGTTTAATGTTACGAATTGTGAGTTTTCCGATAACAATAATAATAATAATAATAATAATAATAATAATAATAATAATAATAATAATAATAATAATAATAATAATAATAATAAATTTATTTGTACATTATGGGTGCAGTGATGAAGCAAGGCCGGTTCGTCAAAGCCTTCAAGGGCTTGTGTGACTGAACCATGGTAGCACTGGTGACAAAATATTCTAAAAAAAAAAAAAAAAAAAAACAGTGGAGGATTTGAGCAAAATGACGTCAGTGGTCACGATAAAAAGAACAATCACAGAAACTGAAAGTCACACTGGAGACACGTGAAAGTCACACGAATGTCACATGAAATCACAGGAAGGTTACACCCACAAGCCTAAAGCTTTTGTCAAAAACGCGTGTGTTATTAAAAAAAAAAAAAAAAAGATGCAGAACAGCACTGACAATTCAATTAGCGTCGAAAGTAAGAATGAAATGGCTGAGAAAAAAAAAAAAAAAACCGCTTGTTAACTTAGAATGAAACTACATCGCTTCGCTCCCCCCCCCCCTTTCCCTCCTCTTTCTCGCGATAGACAAAAAATTATTTATGTATCTCCTTCATTCCAATATACATGACGTAGAGCTTTTTTAAGTTTCTTTTTGGACGTGATGTCTGAAAAATGAGGCGGGAGAGAGTTAAATATATGCGGAACATAAAATGAACGAATGTTTTTACCATACCGAGTGTAGCAACTGGGAACAAGGTATCGTGAAACCTTGCGCAACTGCCGTGAGACCGGGTGATGCGTTTTAAATTCATCATTCCAGTTGTGATTGAGTACCACTGTTTCCAAGAACAAAGATCGAAAATCGGGCATTAAAAGCATTTGAAAAAAATTTAAATTGGAGGACGTAAGATTATAGCATACATTTCTTAGAATTCCCTTCAAGATGCTGTTCACCTTTGTTTGCCATAAGTTCGAGCATTGGCCAAAAATAGTTATACCGTAGCGTAACTTGCTGTAAGCTAAAGAATAGGCAATATGCTTGCGAACACCAAGAGGCATAAATGTTTTGATATGATAAAGCAAGCAGGAAACACTCCTTAGTTGTGAACATATTTTTGTAAGATGAGAGTTCCATGATAGGTCTGAATCTAAGAGTATTCCAAGGTATTTTACGGTGTCTGAATAAGGAATTTGATCACAATGGCAGAGGATACAGTCTGATGTGTGCAGGAAAAAGGGAACATTTAAAGAAATAACTTTTAGAGGATTGTGAAAGCAGACGAGTTTCGTCTTAGAGATGTTTATATCAAGTAGATTGCGATTAAACCAATCCATTAGTTGATTTGAAGAACGTTGGAGCATCTCTATTGATTTTGGATAAGAGAGGTGACGCGCAAGTAACAAAGTGTCATCAGCGTACTGGTATAGAATGCAGTCGGAAACAGCAGTGCACATATCATTGACATAAATATTGAACAATAGTGGTGAAAGGATAGACCCCTGTGGGACGCCAGATTTCAAAAATATTTTAGAGCTATGCACGCCGTTCACCGAAACCATTTGTGAGCGGTCAGATAAGAAGCTCTCTAATAGCAACAAGAAAGGACCACGGAAACCTATAGCTGAAAGCTTTTTGAGTAAAATGGAGTGAGTAACTGTATCAAACGCCTTTGATACGTCAAGAAAGCACGCGCATGTACATAAGTTGTGTTCAAAGCCATAATTTATGTCGTCCGAAAGAGCATCCAGGAGAGGTTGTGTGCCTCGGCCGGCAATAAAGCCATACTGATTTGGAGACATTAAGTTGTGTTTGTCTATAAAGGAAGACATGGTGATAAAAATAAATTTCTCTAATATTTTAGCTAGACATGGCAAAATGGAGATAGGCCGATAGTTTTCAACCTTACTACGACATCCTCCCTTCAAGATAGGTGTAACAACCGCGATTTTTAAATCATCAGGTATACAACCGGTTTCAATTATAGTGTTCAACAACAGAAGAAGTGTGTCCCGAACATAATTCCAATTCCTGCGTAGATCACTCAGCCGTACAGCATCGAATCCTGGAGATTTACTCGACTTCAAGCTAAAAATTATAGATTGCAAGTCATCAGCTGTCATCAGTGGGAGAAAAGCGGAAGCAGAGTTTGCGTAAGAAAAAGAAAGGGATAAGGTGCTTTTCCGGAGTGTACCGGAAAATAATAATAATAATAATAATAATAATAATAATAATAATAATAATAATTTTTTTGACAGTCTTGAAATACAAATCAGTGGTAACGGGTTCGTCAAAGCCTGTGATGGCTTGTGGGACGTGACCCGGCAACGGCGTAAAAGAAAAACAACATTGGAAATCGGAATATAAACATACATCACAACAACAACAAAAAAACTACAACACACATCGAATGCACAAAAAAAGTGAACATTTCTAATACTGACAACGCAGCAGAAAAGAGCCAACACAATAAAATGAGGTAGCACAGTAGCGATGTCTAACACTTTGTACTCAAACATTTTTTAACTGTCGCTTTGAGTTTATATGACGAAGTGGTACTGAAAATTTGTTAAATATATCAGGAACATAAAATGACCGCTTTCTTTTTCCATATTTAGTGTACACTCTGGGGATCGCAAAATGTTCGCTGTCCCTTAGTGAACGCCGAGTTGTACGTGAAAGTTTAAAAGGACTATTCCAGTAATGTTTTTCTATGACACATCTCTCGAAGAGTGTTGCAAAACGAAATAATAATAATAATAATAATAATAATTTATTTACGCTGGGTTAGTTCAAAAGAGCAGAAGGCAGGTTCGTCTAAGCCAACAAGGGCTTGTGGGACTGAACCTTAAAGATTACAGTGATTCATAAAAAAAGTTCCAGAGAGTAATAGGAAAAAAGACAAAAACACAAGACAATAAGAAAGCACCAGTTCAGAGTCACACTTCACCAAAAGTCAAATTTCAAAGGATCAAGTTCTTGTCCAGCAGATTAATAGACAGTATTAGAAAATGGGCACGAACGTGTATTGCACAGAAGCTAAAGTAGTTACTCGTATAGCAAGACGTTAGAGTGCGCCACTCACATACAAATAAATGAGAACAATAATTGATAGACGAAAAGATAGTTTCAGCGCGAAGCAATAAAAAATTATGAAACAATATAGTTAATAATCACTTATTCTCTTCGTTCGTAAATATATTGCGTAGTTCTTTTTTAAGTTTTTTTTTTAGAAGTAAGGTTCGAGAGACTTTGTGGTAACTCGTTGAAAATGTGAGGGACATAAAATGAACGCATGTTTTTCCCATACCGTGTATAATATGTTGGAATGGCGTAGAGTGGAACTTTCCGCAATTGCCGCGTGACGGGGTGAGTAGATTTAAAGTCGTCCTTCCAGTTGTAATTGAGCACTACCGTCTCTAGGAACAAAGATCGAAAGTTCGGCATTGACAAAGTTTGAAACAAATCTAAATTCGAAAAACTCATGCCATAGCACACATTTCTCAAAATTCCTTTTAAAATACCTTTCACTTCTTTGTGCCATAGTCTCTAGCATTGGCCAAATACAGTTATGCCATAGCGCAAATGTGTGTAAGCTAATGAATAAGCTATGCGCTTGCGCAAACCGAAGGGCATGTGTGTTTTGATGTTATAGAGCAAACAGGAGATACTCCTAAGTTTAGCAGAGATTTTGGTGAGATGCGAATTCGATGAGAGATCAGAGTCAAAGAGAATGCCAAGATATTTTACTGTGTCAGAATATGGAACCTTATCACAATGGCAAGGGAAACATTTAGACGTCTGTAAACAAAGTGGAATATTTAGCGAAATAACTTTCAAAGGATTGTGGAAGCATACGAGTTTTGTTTTAGAGACATGTATAGCAATCAGATTTTGATTAAACCAATCCATGAGCTCATTACAAGAATGTTGAAGCATCTCCATTGCTTTTGGGTATAAAAGATGACGAGTCAATGCAAGGGTATCGTCAGCGTATTGGTATATCATACAGTTGGTAACTGCGCTAGCCATATCATTAACATAGATGTTGAATAAGAGCGGCGAAAGTATGGAGCCTTGTGGAACGCCGGCTTTTAATGAGAGGTTGCTGCTATACACACCATTTAAAGACACCTGTTGTGAACGTTCATGTAAGAAATCTTTTAGCAGTGATAAGAAATGGCCCCGAAAACCCAAAGCTGAAAGTTTGTGCTGTAAAATGAGATGGTTAACTGTATCAAAAGCCTTAGAAACGTCTAAAAAGCAGTGTAAACCGAACCAAAGACACCAGCGAAAACATTACATACATCAGTTGTAGAGCCTCCGTTCCCTTCCATGACAATAGCATTTTCTCCTGCGCGATCGCCCCTGAGCGATTTAACTCCTCTCCAAAATCTTTTAGGGTTTCGCTGTAGATCTGACTCTACTGCTTCGGTATCTGCCTGCTTATCACGCTTAAGCAATGCCCTGCAACGACTTCTCACCTCCTGAAATTTAGACTCGAATTCAGGACGGCCTGTTTTCTTAAATTTTCTATGCACAAACGACTTTCTCATCAAAGCCGTAAGGAGTTCAGGAGGAAACCAATAGGGAAACCCAGAGCGTACGTTTTTTCTCAATGGGATGAACTTTTTCATTCCCTCCTTACCACAGCGGTCAGTTGATTTACTAGATCATTCACGTTTGGAGACTCCAAAATGGAACTCCAGTTAAAGTCAGAAAAATATCCGTACAGGCCTACGTAATCGCCACCTGCGTAGTCAAAGGATTTCTCGACGTTCTGGCCTCTTGGCATTTGGCACAGCACTGGTGTTTGAATAGTCATTTTTATATCAAGCGCTGGATGATATTTATCCTCTGAAACGAGAGGAACTTTACTTTTATTGACACTGACAGTCTCTGAGGTCGTTAGACACAGGTCGAGGAGCTTCCCTTGCCAGTTGGGTGTGGAGTTTCGTTGTGTCAGACCTAAGAACGAAGAAAAATTTACTAACGAGTCACATTTTGTTGTGATATAAAAATTATTAGATGTGACCTTCCATGTTTTCCAACAAATAGATGGTGCGTTAAAATCGCCTAAGATCAAAACATTAGCTGAGTCAGATGCGGTTACGGTTCTTTCAATCTCCTGAAGGCAGTCATGGAATGTTTCCGGTGACATATGTGGGGGAAAATAAAATGCTCCCAAAAGTATATTGTCTTTCGGACCGCGCAGCTTAACCCAAACTGACTCGGAATAAGTCTCAAGGCCCGTCCGCCTAACGCAATCGTAGGACTGATCAAACGCGACCAATACACCTCCACCCCGCTTCCCTTCAGTAGACTGCCTGTCACTTCGAAAGACCCTGAAGCTTGACGGGAAGTAATCGGAGGAAGAGATGTCTGGAGATAACCACGTCTCGGTAAGAACCAGAAGAGTTGAGTTTGAGCAAATTAAATTTTCAAAGAACGGCTTAGATTTTGTGCGCAGACCACGTACATTCTGATAATAGATATTTAAATCGGTATACTTCTGTTTCATATTACGTTTTTATGCTATGTCCGACGGATGAATCATCTCATCGCGAAAATTACCTCTAAATGTCTGGAAGTAGCACGCGCTGGGCCACAGGTAAGGGTCAGCGAGCGCGCGAAAAGAAGGAGTGTCCACAGCGATGTAAAAAGACGCGTAGGATGCATGTCGCGTTTTCAGACGCAGGCATTGCAAAGGTGTCACACCAACAGACTTCAAATGCCTCACCATGTCCGCTGACGTGGTGCGTGGGTTAAGGCGTGTGACAAAAATCTCCTTTCCCTTGGACTGGGGAGACAAAACTGAAGAGAAGGAGGCATTCTCAGGGGCCCCCAAAGACGGCGTGCCTCCAAAGCTGGTTTCGCGTCGCAAGTCCGCGCACGGAGCACGTGCCGCAAAGTCCGAAGACCCAGGCACAATGACGCCAGGTGTCGCCGGTGTTATGGGAGACATGGTGCTCGCCACTGGGGTGTCAGGCACGGGGGTCAGGCACGGCGGTGAGGCGGGCGGAATCGACGCCAGTGGACGACTGGACCGGCGCGCATTCACCCCTGTAGCCGGTAGCGCAGGCTTCTTCTAATAATAATAATAATATAATAATAATAATAATAATAATAATAATAATAATAATAATAATAATAATAATAATAATAATAATAATATTTAATGCAGGTGCTTCAAGTACAACTATATACAATATGGGAACTGTCAAAGCCCTAAAGGCTTGTATGACTGGTTCCCTACGAATTACTTAAGGCACACTCAAAGCAAGTTAGTATAAACCTTTCAGAGATCTAGAACGCGTGACAGAGAGAAGTATATACAAACAGGGGAGTAGTTCACAGCGCAAAGAAGTCACATCAAATACATACATACATACATACATACAAACATACATTTTATTGACTCAGTGGGACTATTAATAATAATAATAATAATATTAATAATTTATTTCAAAAGACTAGCATGTCCACGTCACAAGTCAGGTTCGTCAAAGCCATCCAGGGCTTGTATGACTGAACCTATCTGCAGTGGCCTCAAAAATAACTATGCCACGTACTAAAGATATTTGTGTCAGTTCCAATAACATTTGTGACACTTACAAAACTTATTAGTCTCAAGAGAAAGCACGTATACACACACTTGCACACATGCTCAAACACGCAAGCTGGTCATTGTCACCATTGAAGAAGGTCTTGATAGATGTTATGTTCTTGGTGTTGTGGATCTCGAAGCAGAAAAACTGGGTGGTGTAAGTCATGTTGATAAACTCAAACATAAACCAAATAAAATAAAAATAATAAAATATGGTGTTAAACATTTTTTAAAGAAATGTAAAGAATCGCGAAATAAAATTGTGACGGATTATAGGGCCTCGTTGGTAGATAAAAGATGGTGAAGCGCTTTTTTGTGTTTCTTTTTGGATGTGAAGTTGAAGAAGTCAGAAGGTAAAGAATTGAATATCTGAGGGACATAAAAAGATCGCAGGTTCTTGCCATAGCGGGTGTAATATACTGGAACAAGAAACCGTGAAACCGTTCTAAGTTCTCGCGAATTAGGTCGAAGTGTTTTGAAATCCTTTGTCCAATAGTGACTTAGTATAACTGATTCCAAAAACAGTGATTCGAAGGTGGGCATAGATAAGTCATGAAAAAGATTCACGTTTGAGGTTGTAGGTTTGTTATTAACCTCTCGTACAATACCTTTTAAGATAATATTTACTTTTTTATGCCATAATCCAGAACATTGGCCGAAAACTTTAATGCCACACCGAACTATACTATATCCTAAAGAGTAGGCTAAGAGCTTGCGAACTCCGAATGGCAAAAACGTCTTAATCTTGTAGAGTAAGCATAGGACGCTTCTTAGTTTTGAGCATACTATTGTCAGATGGGAATTCCACGAAAGGTCCGAATCAAAGTGGATGCCTAAGTATTTCACCGTCTCTGAGTAAGTAATTGGACTGCAATGACATCCTACGCAAAGTGATGTGTGAAGAAAAAAAGGAAGATATGGAACCGCAACTTTTAAAGGATTGCGAAAGCAGACCAGCTTTGTTTTGGAGATATTTATGTTTATCAGATTGATTTCAAACCATTCCATGAGTTTATGTGTACATTCCTGAAGCATTTGTATTGCTGTATGATAAGACCGATGGCTCGTTAGTAGGAGAGTATCATCCGCATATTGAAAGAGGGTACAGTTTGATACCATGGTAGACATATCATTCACATATATATTAAATAGAAGAGGAGAAATAACGGAACCTTGAGGAACACCCGCTTTTAAGAAAACTTTGGCACTGTATACACCGTGGATCGAAACCACTTGGGATCGATCTTGCAGAAAATTTTGTAATAGACGCAGGAACGGTCCCCGGAAACCAACAGAAGAAAGTTTTTGTATTAAAATCGAATGGCTCACAGTGTCGAACGCCTTCGCAACATCGAGGAAGCATGCACAGCTAAACAGGTTGTGTTCAAAACCTAAACTTAGGTTGTCAGAGAGTATTTCGAGTAGTGCTTGTGTACCCCGTCCTGGAATAAAACCGTATTGAGTAGAAGCTATTATGTTATATTTATCAACGAAAGAAGCCATTATTCTATAAATAAATTTTTTCAAAATTTGAACTAGGCATGGTAGAATAGATATTGATCAATAGTTTTCTACTTTATCTCGTTGTCCTCCCTTGAAAAGCGGTTTTACAATGGCAGTTTTAATTTAATTTGGAATAGACCCAGTCTCGATTATTTCATTAAACATAAGAAGAAGTGTGTCCTGTAGGTACCTTAAATTTCTGCGAAGATCAATAAGACATATATTATCATGGCCTGGAGCTTTATTAGGTTTGAGCCCTAAAATGATTGACTCCAAGTCATTAATAGACATTTTAGGGAGAAATGCGGAGGTTGAGTTCGAATTTGGAAAAAAAGACGATGTGGCATTTGAGCGTGCTCTGGCCGAGAAGGAGGCAAAGAAGTTGTTAAAGATATTGGCCGTAGCTTGCGCGCTATGTCCAAAAACACCATTAAAATTCTTTGCTTTTAAACGAGGCGATGTAGCTCAGCGCAATTCGTTAATTAAAGACCAGGTTTTAATTGAGTTGTATCGAGAGTCAGTGAACTGCTTCTGAAAATAGAGCCGCTTCGCAGATCGAATAAGCGCACTCACTCTGTTCCGTAATGTTCTGAAGTCATCACGTAAGCTGGTGTTATGAGGCGAACGGCGACATCTTTTCCAGGCCAATTCCTTAAGTTTTATAGCAGATAGTATTTCGGTATTTAGCCAGCGGATATTTGTTTTCCTTTGCTTTAGCATAACAACCTTTTTTGAGGCTTGCGAGAACTCCTTAATTAGTAGAACAAAGGATGAGTAGATGTCAGATTGAGCTACAGATATTTGAAAAGAATACCAATCATAAGTAGATATTAAGTGATCGAATTTTTTGTGATCTACAAGTTCAAGACGACGAAGCTTTTTGGGGATTGGTTCTGAAGCGCAAACTTAAAATTCCAAGTGGCAGGCTACAAAGTAATGGTCCGCTAGTTTGTGTGATATAACTGCCGCATTTGTTGTAGTGGATGAAGATCTTACATTGATATGGTCAATTGCCGAAATCCCTAACTTGTCTCCCAAGATTTCTTCCCTTGTAGGTGCAAGTATCAGAGGTTCAATACCGTGATCGGCCAAAAGAGTAAGATATTCACAAACCAAAGATTTGGAAGGTTTCAAAAGGTCGATGTTAAAATCGCCTACAAGGCACAGCGATGCATGATTCGGCAAAGTTTGTAGGCCTTTGTGCAGGTCAGAATATAAATTCGGAAATCTGCCAGGACAGAACGCAATGTACTCATTTCGGTTTGAAGTTCCTTGATGACGTTGTCGTGAGATTTGGATGACTCCACAAGAGAGTCGTATTCTGATGAAAAGAAATTCAGTGACTTGTGCATCTCACTCAGGCTAACTCTCAAAGTATCTACAGTCTGCGTCAAAAGCAGCAGAGTATCGACCTTTGGGAGCAGCTCATGAAGAGCACCAACTGAGTCTTTCCAAGAAAGAAGTAAGTATAGTTTCTCATTACCTTCTGTGAGCTGTGCTGATACGGCACTACTGTTGGTTGGAGTGGATGAAATATCAAGGCTTTCCAAGTTAGCCTTTGACTGCCTTCCGCGGCATGCAGGGCAGCGCCATTTGTCTATCTTCGATGCGCTCATTCCCTTAATTGTGCTTTCAGAGATACCTGAGCATTTTGTTTCTAAGTGGTAGAGCTTGGCGCATTCATCGCACTTCAGGTAGCGGCCGTCATTTGGAATGGAGTCGGAGCATAGTGCACATAGTCCAGATGTAGCCATGATAGTCTATTTCAGTTGAAAAATGAAGAAGGTTATTGCCACCGAGGTTATGACTACACAAAAAGAAAGCAGAATGTACAGATCCAGGCTCACCCGTGAAATAAACGGTGTCAGTTGGCTAAGGCTACGTTAGTTTTGGGCTGATGGTGGCACTTGAGCGATGATGTTGTACTCGGACCCGGCACTGAAGAAACCGTGAAAGCTGTAGCGCACGAACCACACCACACCAAATCCAGACGACACCGATGATCTTGTTCGGATGCCAGTAGTGACCAGGTGTTGACGGCAAGCTGCAGCACATGAAGCCAGAGAAATGCCGATAGGAGCAGCCGAATGGAGGTCTTGGGCTCGTTGTGAAGATGTAGGCGTGCTATAAGCAAGATGGTCGGCGGTTAGGCATAGTGGTGATTGATCAAACCTTTAATGATGTCGGAGTGAGGCAAGCACAGGCCACAAAATGGACCCTCACCTCGGGCT
Source organism: Ixodes persulcatus (assembly GCA_013358835.2). Classification (NCBI taxonomy): domain Eukaryota; kingdom Metazoa; phylum Arthropoda; class Arachnida; order Ixodida; family Ixodidae; genus Ixodes; species Ixodes persulcatus. Next base: position 20,922 of record JABSTQ010000791.1, read on the forward strand.
CGCGAAGATTCGCCGTCACCGCTGTGGACAGCCCTCGTTGGTCAGATTAAGAATTGTGGGCCTTGGGCTTCTTGTTTAAATTCTTAGATTGACGCCAACGAACATCTGAAACCCGTGGCTTCTTCTTCTTCTTCTCTATTAATAATAATAATAGCAATAATAATAATAATAATAATAATAATTTTATTTACACAGGATGTATTCGGGACAGTACTAGGCAGGTTCGTCGAAGCCAGCAGGGGCTCGTAGGACTGAACCTAAGTAGCAGTGGTAAATAAGGGAGTTTCGGAAAATAATAGAAAAAAGCAGAAAACACCACATGGTTTCAAAAATAATAGTAAAATTAATAATAATAATAATAAATAATAATAAATAATAAATATATTTATTTTTGCGGATAATTTCTCAAGTCAAGGCACGGGTCTGCCAAAGCCAGTAAAGGCTTGTGGGACAGCACGCTACAGGTCAAAATCACAATATTCCCCACACTAACAGTGCCCAGCTCACCATGCAGCCTCTGCACTGTAAAGAAATAAAATATGATGAAAAAAAACATGCACATAGTATCATTAACTACACTGTGATGCAATAAATAATCATGTAAACAAATAAAAAAGGACAAAAACACCCCCACACTCGCACACACACTCACGCATAGTTATGATGTTCCATTAAACTCTTGGAGTACTTGTTTGAGTTTTTTTTAGAGAGTCCACACCATAAATGTTTTCCGGCAGGTCATTGAAGATTGAAGGCACATAGTAATTGAGAATTCTTTTTCCATAGTTCCTGGTGATAGAAGGCATTTTATAACGTTCGGTCCGACGAAGTGATCTAATACTATATGGGGTTCTTTATAGTCATCGTTCCAAAAATATTTCAGTAGAACAGTCTGAACCAATAAAGCATTGAAGAGTTTCAAACCTAAAGTTTTTAGTTTTTCTTCTTCGGTTTCTGACGACGGACCATAGACAATACTCTTAAACATTCCTTTCAAAACTGAATCAATATCTTGGCACCATATTACAGACCCATGCCCAAAAAATGTTATGCCATACCTTAAAACACTGTACGGTTACGCTTGAGCTACCATCTTTTTGGTTGATTTAGGAATTAATGATCTTGTATTATAGAGTAATCATGACACCTTTCTCAGCTTTTTTAGATATAAGACATACGAAAATTTCATGAAAAAGCACTATCAAACTTAATTCCTAAGTACTTGACCTGATCTGCATAAGACACTGTGCAGCAGTTGCCGTAGGCACAGTCAGAAGTATGCATGTAAAGTGGATGATCAAATGTTATATTTCTTAGCGGATTATGAACGCAGACAAGTTTAGTTTTTGATATATTTACCTCAAGACAATTTCTTTCAAACCAGTCAAGTAAGCAGCAAGAGTCTTTTTGGAGTAGTGTCATTGCTGGAACATAGTCAAGGTGGAGCGAGAGCAGTACCGTGTCGTCAGCGTATTGGAATAGTTTACATGTGGAGACAGCGTTCGACATATCATTGACAAACACGTTGAAAAGAAGAGGGGACAAAATAGATCCCTGTGGGACGCCAGCTATAAATTTACTTTGGAGCTTCGGCTATTGTTTATAGAAACTACTTGTGTACGGCCGCTCAAAAAGCTCTGAAGCAGAGAAAGGAATGGGCTGCGGAAGCCAATTTTATGCAATTTTTTAAGTAGAATGCTGTTTGACCGTGTCAAATGCTTTCGCCACGTCAATAAAAAGTGCACACGCGACCTGATGCCTTTCAAAAGCAAGATACAGTTCATCAGCAAAATCTTCCAGATGTGGCTGGGTCCCCCGGCCACTAACGAACCCATATTGCCTAGACGATAGGATATTAAAGCTATCTAGGTACGACGTCATTGTATTGAGGATATGCTTTTCCAAAATTTGCACTATACAAGGTAAGATTGAAATTGGGCGGTAATTGTTAAGTTTTTTACGCTCTCCACCTTTGAATAAAGGATTTACTAAAGCACGTTTTAAATCATCTGGGATTTTTCCACGAGAAATGAAACCATTTAACATATATGGGAGCACGTGTTTTATAAAATCATAATTTCTCCGCAGGTCTTCTGCACTGATTCCATCTATACCGTGAGCCTTGTTTGATTTGAAACTAAAAAGCGTAGTTCTTAAATCGAGATCCGTCATCTCGTGAAGAAAAGCCGAGGAAACATTTGAGTCTAAAGTCCCTGCTGAAAACAGAGCATCATCACGGGCTACTCCGGATTATTTAGCGAAGAACTTATTAAAACCCTCAACCTGTTGCGTTGTGTCGTGACCGAATGCTTTCTCGAGTGTGTGATCAATTGATCTATTAATTCCCTTTCCTCGTAGTTGATTCAACAAACACCAAGTATGTGCTATATTTGACTTTGCTTTAAAAAATTGATCTCGAAAGTATTTTCTTTTTGCCGAACGTATCAGCGCGTTTAAACGATTTCGTGTACTGCGAAATTCTGTCTTCAACTGAGCATTATTTTGAGAACGTCGGCATCGAGCCCAAAGGGCATCTTTAGACCTAATTTCTAGCAGAATGTCACCAGTTAGCCAGTCGTGTTTGTTCCGACGTCTCCTCACAGTAATGACCTTTTTTGCTTGTATCCTGAATGCACAAAATTGATCTTTAAACCTTCTGTAAGCGTCGTCAAAGTCGTCAGTAGATATCAAAATGTTCCTATCGTTTGCCCTAACCAAGTTACCAAACTTCGTTCGATCAATTATTTCAATTATTTTTGTTGTGGCTTTTGGTGATTTAACATTGACTTGTGTCATAAGTTGACATGCCGCGAAGTAATGGTCAGAAAGGTTTTGCTCTATTACTGCTGATTTTGCAACTATATCCGGCACGAGTACATTAATATGATCAAGGAATGACGCCACAAGATGATCTTCTAAAAGTTCTTCTCGGGTAGGAGCAAGACTTAAACCTTCAATACCAAAGAGTGTCAATAGGTTAAGATAATCACAAACAATAGACTTGGAGGGTTTAAGCGTGTCAATGTTAAAGTCGCCTATTAGACAAATATCATCAATAGACTGAAAACTATGAAGCGTATCTCGGAGTTTGTTCAAAAATGTCGAAGGATTATCTGACGGAGGCCTGTAAAACGCTAGCAACATCAGCGACCACTTAGAATTCGATACATTCAGTGATAGTGACTCGAAACTAAGAAATTCTACATAAAGTCTTTCAGCACACCACGTATCTTTAACAAATATAGCAATTCCTGCTACTCGTCCAGTTGTACGTGTTAAAAAGAATGCCTTATAACCCGGTATCTGGAACTCATTGCAGAAGTCCTCTTTAACATTTATTTCTGTTAGTACAAAAACATCGAACAATTCTATTGTATCATTCACAGTTGCTATAAACTGATCCCAATATTTACGTATACTCCTAATGTTCATATGTAAGAGACCAAGAGCGCTATCACTCAATGGGTACAAGAAACCTTGAAGGGACAAAAAATCCGAGCACCGAAAAAACTGTACTTGCATTATTCTAAGTGGTTTTCATTCCATGTTCCCAGAGCCGTTTAGCAAAGAGAAAGACTAAACAATCTTTTCCAGGTCGTCCAGTCGATGGATGCGGACAACTGGAGAGGATTCTGTCTTCTTTGTGAATAGCTTACCGTTCTTTACCCATGTGAACTTGTATAGCCATGCCTTTGCTTTCTCACGCACCCTCCAAAACAGTTCCTTGTTCTTTTGGGTCAGGTTTTCGTTGACGAACAGTTTTGGCAGTAACCCGTTGGCTGCAAGAGTCCGCAGCTTTCCTCTTGCGGTGAGCCATTGATCCCTGACTGTCATCGAAGAAAATCTAATCAGTATAGGCGGAGGGATGTCACGTCGAGATGGTATACGGTGCACTGTTAGAATATCAATAATATACAATAATAATAATAATATTAATAATTCCAAAAACCGATATACTCGCTATACATCGCTTGCCTGCCAAACGTGACAAGGCCCCGCCGATTCTAATCCGATTTGCTTCGGTTAGCATGAAGGAATCGTGGATGGAAGCACGGGGAAAGCTTCCCTCGCTCAGTCAGGTTGGTCCTTTCCCCAAGTTGTACTTAAACGACAACCTGACTCGTCTGAACAAGGTGCTGTTTTGGCAGGCTAGACAGAGAGGCAAGGAGCGAGGCTACAAATTCGTGTGGGTGACAAGGGCTAAGATATACGCCAGAAAACTGGAGGGTTCTCTCCCTGTGAGGATCAGCCATAAGTTTGACCTTGAAAAGATTATCTAGTTGCATGACAAACTTCGCTCAGGTTTCAGATTTTCCGTCTTTCAGAAAGTTTCTTGGAGTCTGTCATGACCACTGTTTTTCTGTTTTACACGTTAATATAAGGAGCATACGAATGCATTGGAATGAATTCGAGATAATTTCAAGGGATATTAGTTCGCTGGTAGATGTCTTTGTTTTAACAAAAATAAGCATTTCCTCCGTTGCTTCAGATCAATTTTATTTACCAGGATATATAGGTAAATTCGACACGCGATGTTCCGGTCACGGAGGTGGCATCGCGGTTTTCGTGAATGATAGGTGGTTCATTACTAATATTTTGTTGCACTTCAATCACGCAGAGTGTGTCGCCCTTTCTCTAGGAAACTCGGCAACCTCGGTATGTTTTTTGGCAGTCTACAGACCGCCTTCCACGAACGTTGGATCTTTTCTGGAAGAACTTGAAACTTACATAAGTAGTCTCACCATGCATGACGAGTTATGCGTTGTAGGAGATTTTAATATTGATATCTTAAGCACGACCAAATCTATAGTGTGCAAATACTTAACCATCTTGTCAACGCATGGGATAGAGTGCACTATTAATGCTCCCACTCGTGAAGAGTTTCTATTAGACAGACTAGTTTGCTCTTGCATTGACCATATCAACATCAGAACATCTGCGTCGATCGTTAAATCGGCAATTATTACGGAAAAAACTTGCTGACCACTACTTTGTGGCCTGTCATTGTTCTTTTGGTAACTTGGCATCGCGCAAATTACCGGGTCATATTAAAATAACAAGCATAGACAATCGTGCCTTTGATAAGTTAGTCTCGTCATATGACTGGATCGGATTTCTGGAGTCCGTCCACCACAGTGACGTATATAAAAACTTCGTTCTTTTGTTTGATAAATTCTATATTACCTGTCGGAAAGAGGTGTACATAAAAAAACGTAACCCTGACTTCTTTTGGCTAAATACAAATATTTTGACAGCAATTACCGATAAAAATGCTTTATGGGCTAGATGCCGTCGTTCACCTAACAATATGCAATTGAAGTCGGACTTTAAATTCCTTCGTAACAAAGTCAACGCAATGATTAGATCTGCCAAACGAAACTACTACCAGAAAAAATTCGCAGAATTTCGTTCAGATGCACGAAAAACTTGGTCCCTAATTAATGAGTTTCGTGGAACTAGCACGCGCCACTATCGACGATACGATGAAGCAAAATTTTGGCGGTAATTTATGTCATGTTGTAGACAATTTCAACGCTTTCTTTGCTACTTTTCCTGGACAGGCGAGAGATTCACCAACTCCTATTGGTAACACTGTCAGCTCCTCTGCGTTGCTTTTCCCACTCCAAGAGACGGATCCGTACTCGATCTTGTTTAGCCTTAAGCCAAGCAAGGCGCCTGGAATTGACAACATTCGTCTCTCCGATCTTCGCAGAAACTATGCCAGTCTCAAAGCGGTCCTTCTTTTTATGCTAAACGGCTTTATTGAGGCTAAATCGATTCCCGACGACCTTAAAACATCAATAGTGCGTCCTCTATACAAAGGTGGTGCCAAAAGTAACATCGAGAATTATCGACCGATTTCTATTCTACCGATAATCGTGCAGATACTCGAAAAGCATATGTTTCAGGTAATGACGTCTTTTTTAGATAAATTTAATATATTGTCACCTACTCAGTTTGGATTCGTGCATGGGAAGGGCACACAGCCCCTTCTGGAAGATTTTTCTAATTGTCTTTACTCTGGTTTTGATAAGAATCTTGTCACGTCAACACTATTCTTGGACGTATCTCAAGCGTTCGACACCGTTAGTCACTCGTTACTTTTACGTAAACTTCACAGCATAGGCTTCCGTGGCACTTTTTTTTTCTTTTTTTGAGAGCTATCTTGACAATCGCTCCCAGCTGGTATCTGCAGGAGGTTTTCAAAGCTCACGAACCAAACTAAAAGCAGGTGTACCGCAAGGTTCAATTTTGTCACCCCTTCTGTTTAACATCTTTGTCAATGACATCGCCAACTATGTACCAGGATGCAAGATCTATCAGTATGCAGACGACACTGTGATCATGTCGCAACATATTAATTACGGAGACTCGATTCGCCAGTTACAGCACCATGCGACTGCAGTCATGTACTGGTTTGAGAAAAACCTAATCGCTATCAACGTAAAGAAAACAAAACTAATGTGTTTCTACAATCCACTGAAAACAATCAATCCCAGCATTCCTTTTATTTTACACTCATCTGCTTGTAATCAGTGCGCCTGTGTCCCCTTAGAGTACGCTAGTAGTGTTAAGTACCTTGGTATATTTTTCGATAGTGGCCTAAAATGGCATGCCCATTTAGCATATATTTGCAAAAAATTAAGAAGCGCCAGCTGCATCTTATATCGATCCAAATGTCTCATGCCTCTTTCTGTTCGTAAGGTTATTGCTCATACTCTTGGGTACAGTATCCTTCGGTATGGCATAACAGTTTTTGGTAATTGTTCCGCTTTCTGGAGAGCTAGAATTGACAGCATCCTTAAAGCAATCCTAAGGAGTGTCTCCTATAACATGCAAGTACCTGAGGACACCACCCTTTTCGACATTCTTCAACTGCCTGACTTTCACACCCTCTATGTTCATACAGTTATTTTGCGACATTTCTGGAGCTCTAAATTCAAAACTTTAAGCTCACCATCTCGTGCCCTCCGACACGTGCAGCCTTTCCAAATACCTCTTGCGCATACCCGATACGGTGAAAGCATGCGAGCATATTACGTTCCAAAGCTTTTCTCACAGCTGCCGCCCGAGCTTCTAGGCCTTACCTCGCTCCGTAAACTTAAGAAATCACTTAGAAGTATGAGTTTTTGATGATCTCTGCTTTACTTTGTTTAGTGTTTCCCAGTGGGGGTTGCACTTGTGTAGCCTGGACGTCCTGGACAATCGCTCGTTGGACGCCGTGTACTGCAATTTTGTTTTTCGCCTGACTATTTTTTTCTTTTTCTTTTCCTCATCAGGCGCGACACTTTGGTCTTTGTGATTATCGTTATTTTTGTATTAAGTTCTTTTAAACCTTATCTATGTACTTGCATCAGTATTTGGAGGTGTGATTTTGTGTGTTTCCTGCACCCAATTGCTGACTATGACCTTGGGAGATTCTAAGGACGTGTGTATGTCAATCTGTCTTATTTCCTTTTGTATACCGGGTAGCAATGGTTAGAATGTTAATTTTAGGGTAGCATCCCACAAGCCTTGTTGTGGCTTTGATGCGTCCGTCACGCAAACTTTGCTGTGCTCCATACAATAAATGTATTATTATTATTATTATTATTATTATCAGAATAATAAATTTATTCTGCTCCTTTTTTCATCAGCACGTAAGAGGCGGGTCAGCCGAAGCCAGGGTCGGCTTGTACGACTAGACCCCGTAGTGATGAGACTGATTGTTCTCAGGCGCGAATACAAGACAGCAATACACAATTTAAAGTCGCTTCACGGGTTACACACACAACTAAAAGAGTACTTGGGCTTATATACAGCATCAAGTGCACTACGACGCATATAGACGTACATGCCTGGATCTACACATACATATACACTTAAATACATATATACACTTTAACATCATGCGGACATATAGGCCGGTGCTCGAACAGTCACTTACATGATAACAATAGCCAGCCTCCTCTCGATTCTAGTGAGATTGCAGTCGTGTATAACTCAAAGTGCTGCTACTAGCACAATTGTTTTATTCGTTTTTTTAAGACACGTTGAGAGTCGATTTGATCAAGAAAATCTGGTAATTTGATAAATATGTCAGGAACATAACACGACCGAACACTTTTTCTATATTTGGTGTATACGCGAGAAATTATAAAGTGTTCACTGTTTCTTATAAAGCGCTGGACAGTTCGAGGTATTTTAAATTCACTGGTCCAGTAATGTCTTAAGATGACAGATCTATGAAACAGGGGTAGAAAACGCGGCAAGCCCACATAAGAGAATATATCGTCATCCTGGTTTAGATTCGGATTATATGCAACGTTTTTCGCGATGTTTCTTAGAGTGGCGTAAATTTTCGTTCTCCAAAGTGTTGAGCAATTGGCAAGACAGTAATTCCATAGCGAATAACTCCGTATGCAAGAGCATTCACGACTGTCTTTCTGACGGAGGTTGGGAGGAACGTTTTTGTATGGTATAACAGACAAGATACACCTCGTAGTCTTTTAGCCAGATAATCAAGGTGTGAGTTCCAGGAGAGATCGCTATCAAAAAAAGTCCCAAGTATTTGACTGTATTGTGGTATGGAATGGGTGTACATGTGCAAGATACACAGGACGAGAAATGTAATACAAAAGGGATGTCTATGGACTGTCGTTTAAGTGGATTGCGGGAACAAATAAGCTTTGTTTTTTGTACATTCACACTGATTTGATTGGCTTCAAACCAGTCCATGACTTTCGTAGAATTTATTTGTAGAGTGTTTATTGCACTACGCAGGCTGACATGAGTGGATAACAGCAATGTGTCATCTGCGTATTGGAAAACTGAGCATCTTGATGTTAATCTAGCGAGATCATTGACGTAGAGATTAAACAACAGGGGGGACAAAACTGATCCTTGTGGTACACCTGACTTGAGCGATACCTTAGCACTTTTTTCATTGCAAACCATTACCTGCTGCGATCTGTCTGTCAAAAAGTTTTGAAGCAGCGAAAAAAAGGACCTCGAAACCCGTAGTTGTAAAGTCTGTGCAAGAGTATTTGGTGACTGATGGAATCAAATGCTTTGGATACGTCGAGAAAAAGGGCGCATGCAAATTGATTATTGTCGAACGAGGTATGCAAGATATCAGACATGTCCTCAAGTAATGATTGAGTGCTGCGGCCGGAAATAAAACCGTATTGGTTAGGCGATAAAAGGTTGTATTTATCAAGAAATTCGTTCATTGATTTTAAAATATGTTTCTCAAGAACCAATGCCAAACACAGAAGAATAGAAATGGGACGATAGTTTTTTACGTCGTCACGTGCGCCATTCTTAGAAAGGGGTCTTACGATTGCACTTTTGAAGTTTAGGGGGAAAACTCCAGTGAGAATGATTCCGTTTAGTATGTGGAGAAGAACATTTTTTAAAACATGAAAATTGCGGCGCAAGTCGCTCAGTTTTATATTATCTATGCCAGGGGTTTTTTGAGGCCGGAAGCTAAATAACAGCGTATGTAGATTTTTTTCCCGTTTGTGTGGGAGATAGGCAGTGTTTAAACAAGATTTTTCTTGATTGTCTATCGTAATATTTCCATGGTAAGATACGCCAGAAACGGAAGCAAAATAGTGATTGAAATTATTCGCCACAAGAGTCATATGTGAGTGGAAGTTTTTCTTAATAACTTCATCGATAGTGCGACGTGCATTACCGCTCTTCACTTCATTGACAAGAGACCAAGTTTTTGCGGTATCAGAACGCGCGCCGATGAATTTACTGTGGTAGTGCTTTCGCTTTGCAGAGCGTATGACAGCAGTTACGCGGTTTCTTTGACTTATGTATTGTAGTTTTACTTGTGGATTGTTAGGTGACCGGCGGAGACGTGCCCATAGGATATCTTTTAGTTTAATAGCTGAGAGAACATCTGGTGTTAGCCAAACGTGCTGCTGTCTTCGTTTCTTAGTCGTAATGATTTTCGTGCTCTGTTCTGTGCAATAGTCGAACGCGTCAAGTAACTCCGAGTAAGCAGTTAGACTGTCGTTAGTGCTTATAAAGCCATTCCAATCATATGATGCGATTAATCTGTCAAACTTGTGACTGTCAATGATTGTAATCTGCCTTGGACGTTCCTTGTCTTGTTTTGATAGAATGCCGCCGTCTATTTGGCACGCCACAAAATAATGACGGCTAGCTTTTGTGAGATGACAGAAGACTTAGCAGACACCCCAGAACTTCTGACGTTGATGTGATCGATGCAAGAAAAAACAAGTTTCTTGTTAAGAGATTCTTCCCTTGTAGGTGCTTGAATGAGAGGGGCAAGACCATGGTTAGAGAGAATTGTCAAATAGTCACAGACGCTCGATCTTGTGGAGTTCAGTATGGTAATGTTGAAATCACCCACGAGACAAATTTTATCATTCAGGCCAATGCTAGTGAGGCTTATATTAGCTCATCGAGGAATTTTAGAACGTTGCTTGAGGAAGGCCTATAAAATGCCAGAAGTGATACAGTAATGTAGCTATTACAAATTTTTATAGTTAGGTACTCAGCCTGTGTGAAAGATAACTTCAATTCAGTGCAGTACCACTTGTATTGAACGTAGTTTGCTATGCCGCCTCCTCGACATGAGTCACGTGTGTTAAAGAATTTTTGATACCCAGACAATGTAAAGGGTCCCTGAGATATATCATGTACATTTATCTCAGTTACGACAAAAACATCTACAATGCGCTTAACATTTTGGGTAATAATTTGAAACTCGTCCCAGTATTTCCTGATGCTTCGAATATTAACATGTACAATTGTGAGGGTGCTGTTTCCGGATGGAAAAACATTTATAAGGGAAGGAAGATCTGAGAAGTGTTGATAGTCGGTCATAAAAGTCAACTAATGTGGTCAGTGATTAAAGCGGTCAATGATTAGACAATCTGATCGAGGTCTCCAGCTCTGGAGACTCGAATGGGAGTAAAGCCTTCCCCATTCTTTGCGAAAATGGTGCCATTTTTGACCCACACAAAACTATAGCCTCTTTCTTTGCCCCTTGTTCTGGCTAGCCAGAATAGCTCTTTGTTTGCTTTGGTGAGATTTTCATGAAAATATTTTTTGTGAGCCATCTGCGTGAGAGAGCAAGCTTAGTCTCTTTCGGGCACTCATCCACTTTTGTTTGACGTCCGTAGAGGCAAACTGGACCAGAATAGGTGGGACGGAATCAGGCTTGCCATGGAGGCGGTGGACCTTACGTATCTCAGTATCGAGGTAACCTGGTATGTCGAGTTTTACTGCGATGGCCTTCACAACAGCGCATATGTCTTCATCAGGGGAGCAAGGAATTCCATGAATTTCCATATTTGACTGCCAACTCTCCTGTTCTTGATCATTCAAGTTGGATTGTAGTTGCTGTATTGCCAGTGCCTGCTCAGATACTGTCGACTGCAGCGATGAGACCTCTGACCTCAGGAGCTTGACCTCATTGTCTTTTTAGTTGACAAGGGCAAGAATAGAGTCATATTTTTTTAGAAGAATGTGATGGAATCCTGTACTCCTCCCACTGTCTCTTTCAAGGCCTCAACTGTTGGTCTCATTAATAACAGGTCTTCAATGTTTGTAGGTAGGGCACTCAGCCTGTCCACATTTTCTGTCAGATGATGCAGAAGGTCAAGTTTTTTGTTAACGGCATCGAGGTTAACCGAGATGGAGCTAGAGCCATCCTGAGATATAGACTCTGAATCGGTGTCAGAGAAACTTGACTGTGATTTACATTTTCTGCATTTTCTGCACACCCATTCCTTGCGTTTGTCCTTGCCCATTGTCTTGAAAGTACTCTCCGCAATGTGAGAGCACTGCTTGCCAAGATGGTATTGATCACGACATTCAGAACATGTCATGATTCTCCCGTCGGTAGGAAGAGGGTCAAGACAGGCACAACAATTTTTAGACATTATAGTTGGAGTACGATGTGAAATAATCTGGGTTGAAAGAACAGCACGGGGTAAGTTAGAATGATTGAATGACAGATTTCGCAGTTCACAGACAGCGTAGAGTATTACTGTGGCTATTAAACAAATGGAGGTCAAAATAAATAAATCCAGGCTCACCGGAAAAAATGAAAAGTGTCAGTTGGAAAAGGCTGTTTTTGTCCTGGCGGTGGGCTGTGAACGAGTATGGTACGCTCTGGCACAGGTCACTGAAGACACCGCGAAAACTGTAGTGCAGAGGCACCACAGTGGCTATTCTGCACTCTGGCACAGGGCACTAAGGACACCGTTAAAACTGTAGCTCACACACACCACAGACCAGGGAGATGATGACACCGATGATCTTGCAGGAATATAAGAAGGGACCTGGCGTAGCAGACACTCCAGCATATGAAGCTTGTGGTGATGGTTGAAGCAACTGGGCGAAGGTCTCGCACTTTTTGCGTTGACGGGAGCACTTCATTAACCCAGTGGTCGAAGGATAAGCATGGTGGTGACCGGTAACACTTTGGCGATGTCAGATTAAGGTGACCAAGAGCCACAAATTAGGGCCTCACCTTGGACTGGAGAACAAATCGCCGCCCCGGACACCACTCCGAAAGCGAAATAAAACTCGCTGGTCTTAATTATCTGGTTATGAATCATCAGAGCAATGCAAGCGAACGTCTGGCCCCGCTAACTTCGTAATATAATAATAATAATAATAATAATAATAATAATAATAATAATAATAATAATAATAATAATAATAATAATAATATTAATAATAATAATAATAATAAAATAAAAAATAATAATAATCAATCAATCAATCTTTATTATACAGTGCAAAGGAACAACCCTGAGGTCTTGGTGCTGGTACACTGGTGGATAAAAAAATATACACATTTTTGCAGGGAATAAGATACATTTTTCAGCATAATACTAGGTAGCGCACGAGTAATTAGTAGAATAAAAAAAAAAGAGGCCGTAACAGTAGAAACGGAACAGAAGACCGTAGGACAACAAGTGCACCACAAGAAAGAACGGCATGGAGATGACAAATTCAGACATAACAGAGCCATTCAGCAACGCTCATCCTGCTCGGGCAAGTTTTTAATGGAAAGGACAAACGTCCTGTAGCAAGGGTGGAAAATATCAAGTCTTTCAGAGTAATGATTCAAAAGCTGTGCCATTCTCACAATTGGGTTTACCGGACTAAACGTTCTAGACACATAAAAAGATGACCGAAGACGAGTAGGCACACGTGGGACCCTAAGGCACAGTTCCGATAACAGGCTGGGAGAATTGATGAGTCCATGCAGCGTTTTAAAAAAAAATAATAAGTCCGCGTTCTCCCGACGCCGGTGCAAGCCAAGCAAACCAACACGCTTTAACGCAGACTCATATGTTAACCAGTGAAAATCCTTCTTTATGTAGCGATGTTTAAAGATAGAAACAAACTTTTTTTTTGCACACGTTCGATCACCACGGAGTGACTTTTAGAAATTCCATTCCAGACAACTGAAGCATATTCTAACTGCGACCTGGATAGCGAACAGTATAACGTGATAAAAGCAGTCGGGTTTTCGAACTCCCTGGTTAAGCGAGAGGCAACGCCCAACATTCGCAATGACGAGTTAACCACCCTACCAACATGATCAGAGAAACGCAACCCAGAATCAACCATGACTCCGAGATCTTTCATTACACCTACACTAGACAAAGTCTCTCCTTGAATATTGTATGCAAAAGGGATATTGTGAGTTTTCCGAGAGAGCGTCATGACCTTGGTTTTGGACGGGTTCAAAAAAAGGTCGTTTTCAGAGCACCAACGGTAGAAAGAACATGCATCTTCCTGGAGCTTAGCACAATAACTATTTCTCGATAACTTTTTATATCGTCAGCATATTGCAGGAATGAAGAATTTAAAACAGCAAAAGAGACCTCATTTTCGAAAATTGTGAACAGAAGGGGTCCTAAAACAGATCCCTGAGGAACGCCAGAGCGAGCCTTGTATAACGAAGAGTTCATGTTGTTGACCCGGACATACGCCTCTCTCTCTGACAAATAGCTTCTTAACCAGTCGCGTACTCAGCCATATACTCCATAGGAGGAAAGTTTGGATAAAAGAATAATGTGATTGACTACGTCAAAAGCCTTACTTAAGTCAAAGTAGACAACGTCTAACTGACCTCTGTTAAATATCACACGAGATGCGGCAGACATAAAGCTAACAAGATTAGTAGTAGTTGATCTCCCGCTCATAAAACCATGCTGATTGGGAATTGCTAAGTTTCGAAATTTGAAAGACAGGAATTGATGGACGACCATTTCAAAGAGCTTGGAAAATGGAGAGAGAAGAGAAATAGCTCTATAGTTAAAAATATCACCTTTGTTCCCCGACTTTAAGACCGGAACAACAGCAGCGACTTTCCACGTTTCAGGAAAGGTTCCCAACCTTAACGAGTTGTTAAATATAGAGCACAGTACCGGCGTAAATATGTCGTGATAATTTTGAGAATCGCCGAGGGAATGCCGTCGGGCCCTACTGACAATATTGCTCTCATTTTCTTAATACAGGACCGGACGCACTCCTCATCGACATTAATGCAACTTAACAACTCACCAAACCCATCTAAGTGAGGCAGCGCAGGTGCAGAACGCTGCGTACTATCCCTGTAGACTGACCTGAAATGCTCAGCGAATAACTCTGGCACGGACTTCAAGTCGCTCTCGTGATTACTGAGGACAATCTTCGACTCGATATGCCTCCCAGAGCGTGAATTAATGTACCTCCAGAGTTTCTTCGGATTATTGACAAGATCTGATTCCAATGAGCAACGATAAGCCTGGCGGTCGTGATCTAGGACCGTCTTGCATTGCTTTCGGCAGCTCTTGAATTCTACCTCCCACTTTAAAAGGCCACTTTTCTTAAACTTCCCGTGAAAAAAGTTCTTTCTTTTCAGTCGTGTTTTTAGTAATAATAATAATAATAATACTAATAATAATTTTATTGACAGTCATGAGATACAAATCAGTGGTAACGGGTCCGTCAAAGCCTGTAATGGCTTGTGGGACGTGACCCGGCAACAGCGTAAAAGAAAAACAACATTGGAAATCGGAATATAAACATACATCACAACAACCCAAACTACAACACACATCGAGTGCACACGAAAAAGTAAACATTTCCAATACTGACAACGCAGCAGAAAAAAGCCAGCACAATAACGATGTCTAACACTTTGTACTCAGAAATCGTTTTGACTGTCGTTTTGAGCTTATATTACGAAGTGCTATTGACAGTTTGTTAAATTTATCAGGAACATAAACTGACCGCTTTCTTTTTCTATATTTAGTGTACACTCTGGGGATCACAAAATGTTCGCTGTCCCTTAGTGAACGCTGAGTTGTACGTGAAAATTTAAAAGGACTATTCCAGTGATGTTTTTCTATGACA
Source organism: Ixodes persulcatus (assembly GCA_013358835.2). Classification (NCBI taxonomy): domain Eukaryota; kingdom Metazoa; phylum Arthropoda; class Arachnida; order Ixodida; family Ixodidae; genus Ixodes; species Ixodes persulcatus. Next base: position 36,306 of record JABSTQ010000791.1, read on the forward strand.
CATCTCTCGAAGAGTGTTGCAAAACGAGGGAGATGTAAAAAAGGGAAGAGATTGTCAGATGGGATGTTGGTACCGTTCGCTATAGCTTTCAAAATTTTTTTCAGAATACTGTCAATTTCGTTTTTCCAACCCAAAAAACAGTCAGCATGCAGAGTAATACCGTAGCGCAGCACACCATAAGCCAGAGCATTTGCTATCATTTTTCGGACTGTGAAATACAAAAATATTTTTGTTAAAAAAAGCAAACATGAAACACTACGTAGTTTTTTAGCAATATGACATAGATGGGAATTCCAGGAGAGATCACTATCAAACAGTATTCCCAAATACTTCAATGTGCTAACATGGTTTATGGGTATACATCTACAATCAACACAGCTCGATGAGGGTAGAAGAAAATGAGTATCAAGTACCCTGCGTTTAAGTGGACTACAGAAACACACAAGTTTTGTTTTATGTGTGTTTATTTTTATAAAATTATAATTGAACCATTTCATCAACCGTGTAGCATTTGTTTGTAACACAGTCATTGCACTGGTACAATTTGTGTGACGCGAAACCAACAAAGTATCATCGGCGTACTGATACAGTTCACATCCCGACACCGCCCATGCTTGATCATTCACATACAGGTCAAAAAGTAACGGTGCTAAGACGGAGCCTTGCGGTACGCCCAATTTTAAAGTGATATATGCGCTTCTAGTGCTACAAATCAAAACCTGTTGCGTTCTGTTTGACAAAAAGCTGCCGAGTAATGAAAAAAAGGGCCGACGAAAACCGTAGTCAAATAGTTTCTTCAATAAACGTTTGTGACAGATAGAGTCCAAAGCTTTTGATACGTCTAAAAACAATGCGCAAGCAAATTTGTTGTTATCAAATGAGGCGTACAACTTATCAGCAAGATCCTCAAGTAAGGAATCGGTGCCACGCCCTGCAGTAAAACAGTATTGTCGCTTTGACAACAGATCAAACTTGTTTAGAAATGAGGTCATTGTTTTCAGTGAATGCTTTTCGAGTATCATTGCTAAACACGGAAGGATAGATATTGGTCTATAGCTTGCAAGGTCATTGCGCTTACCTCCCTTGTAAAGCTGCCTTACAATAGCGGCTTTAAGACGGCCTGGTGTAGCCCCAGAATTTATGATTCCATTAAATATACGCAGCAGTGCATTGCCCAGAGTATCAAAATTGCGACGCAAATCACACAAGCGAATATTATCAACCCCTGGTGCTTTATTAAATTTAAAAGATGATACCAGAATACGAAGATCTTGCATAGTCATTTCAGCCAAATGCGCAGAACATTTAAAAGAAGTGTCTAGGTTCGGGGGCACTGCATCGTCATCGCGCGCGCTACCAGACACCGAAGCAAAAAAAAAAAAACAGTTGAAACTATCGGCGATTGATTTTGAGTCTGATCCAAAATTTTGAATAATCCCGTCATCGAGAGATAACTTAGAAGAGCAACCCTTGACCTCATTCACCAGAGCCCACGTCCTGGCCATGTCAAAACGCGACTGATAAAATTTATGGTGCATATGTTTACGTTTTTGCAAGCGAACAATTGCATTGACTTGGTTTCTTTAACTTTGATAAGCTGCTTTTTTTAATAATAATAACAAACTTTTGTTCATAGGAATAGACAAATACATATACAGGTCTGCCTAAGCCAAGGGAGGCTTGTGTGGCATGACCTGGCAGTACAGCCCAACCCTTACTTAAATAGGAGGTCACAACAGGATAAAACCAAGTAGGAAACACTCACCAAATATCAACTGTAGCTCTATCACTTGGTGGTATCGTGAAATAACTTTTTTAGATTCTTTTTAAGCCCATGGTTAGAATTAGTTAAGAATAAGTAGTCTGGCAGTTCATTAAAAAAATTTGGTACGTAAAATGACTTAATGCCTTCCCCATAATGAGTATAGATGCGAGGCATTTCATAGCGAGTTGTGTTCCTAAAAGTAGGTGGGGCCACCCTCTCAGTTTTAAATTCCCTGCACCGAAATTGACGAAAAACGACCGTCCGAATAAACAACGAGTAGAAACAAGGCAATTTGAGTAAGCTAAACAAGTTATCAGTTGAGGAAGGTGTTGAACCGTAAGCAACGCTTTTTAACACCCCCCTCAGAATGCTATCAATTCTGGCGTGCCATTGGTGAGAGCAGTTAAAAAATAGAGTAACACCGTACCTAAGGACACTATACACCAAAGAGTGCATAAGCATTTTTCTAATTGCAAACGGAATGAACACTTTCAGGTTATAGAGCTGGCAAGATACACTTCTTAGTCGTTTCGACACAAAAGAGAGGTGCGTAGTCCAAGACAGGTGAGAATCAAAGTATATTAATAGATACTTGACAAGAGAGACATATTGAACAGGGTTGCAGCAACGTGATACGCAATTGGAGTTATGCCAAAACAAAGGCGGAAACAATTGGACTTTCTTCCACGGGCTGCGGAAACCTACCAGAGTAGAGGCCTTTTTTGAAGGCCTTATTTCCCGAATAATGACGGCAGAGTGCCCATAGGGCATCCTTTTCTTTTATAACCGAAAGAATGTCTTCAGTTAGCCATGGCTGGTTCTGTTTCCGCCTTTTTACTCTAACCACCTTTGTACTTGCAGATTTCAGACTCGTATAAATTTCGACAAACTTTGAATAGGCCTCCTCGGAAGGTGTGTTTTCGATGAAAGAGACCCAGTCATATCCTGCAATCAACCTATCAAGATGACAGGAATCAGTGAAACTGATCTGTCTATGCTGTTCAAATATTTCTTCAGAGCTGTTTACGGAGCTTAATCTAGAAGCAATAAAATAATAATAATAATAATAATAATAATAATAATAATAATAATAATAATAATAATAATAATAATAATAATAATACATTTATTCACACATGTAGAATCAACAATGGAATTACGGGTCCGGTCAAAGCCAGCATGGGCTTGTGGGACCAGGCCCTGCAGTAAAAGAATTCGGAAGTGCACATTGTCACGAGGAAGAGAAAAGAAAAAAGTCAGTTGCACGAGACCATGGCAGTGGCACAAGACAAAACAGCGGCACGAGATAAAAGGCATAGTTTCATGAATCCAAACCATCACATGTTGTAGGCTGAGCACTATGCACACGATGCGTTGCCCCCTTTGTCTGAAGAATTGTAGCTCGAAGTGATCGAACGACGAGGGATCACTGACACTCATGGACACGAAAGCTTGCACATACCGTAGATTGTAACTGTGTCGCTGTTAAGGTGGCATCGCACACACACACCAAAGTACCGAAGTAAAGTGAAAGAAAAAACAACCATGAGCACATGGAAACTATTGTCTATGTCCTTGATGGGTGCAGGCCTGTGTCAGACGTCTATTTTTGGTATTGATTGCCAACATAAAAGATAACAAAGTACAAGGTGCCGGTGCATATCTGAGATTAGGGTTGTATTGGAAGCGCGCTGGCCAAGAAGTATGGGGTCAAAATTTGATACCAATTCCGCGTGCTTTATATCATTGCATCGATACGGCAGAATACATCTTTCTCAAGCTTTTCATCAAAGTTTTGTTGGAAGTAATTGCCAAAACCGACTCAGGGATGCTATTGAAGACATTAGGCACATAGAATATACGCAAACTTTCACCATAATGGGTCCTTACATGTGGAATTTGGAAACGAAGATAATTTCTTAGGTCACGAGATGGTAAGGATGGTATAATAAACTCACTGTCCCAAAAATGTCTTCGTATTACAGTCTGAAGGAACAGGGAGTGAAACGTAGGCAATTCCAAGAACGAGAAAAGGTTGACATTTCTGGAACATTCTGTGTTGTATGCAATGCTCTTTAGAGTATTTCGTAGAATTCTATCAATTCTTGACTGCCATAGAAGGGGGCAATTAAAAAAAATAGTGATGCCATATCTCAGGACACTGTAGGTAAGAGCATGCATTATACATTTTTTTATAGTTAGCGGCAAAAATGCCTTAATATGGTACATCATACAAGCGACTGTTCTCAGCCGTTGACATAGGTATGACATGTGGGTGTTCCACGATAGGTCGCAATCGAAGTGAATGCCCAGGTACTTAATCGTGTTAACATAATGAACAGGCTCACAGGTAGAACATGAGCAGCATGAGTTATGAAGAAAGAGTGGGGCGGTTAAACTCACGCTTTTTAAAGGGTTGCGGAAACAAATAAGCTTTGTTTTGGTAGTATTTACTCGAAGTTTGTTTGCCTGGAACCAGTCCATTACCTTATTGGCATCTACTTGCAGCATGTTAATCGCATGGTGATATGAAATATGTTGAGACAATAAAACTGTGTCATCTGCATATTGTAGTCTCACACAGTTCGTTGTAACGGATGACATATCGTTCACATAGATGTTAAAAAATAAAGGAGAAAGAATTGAACCCTGCGGGACACCAGATGTTAAAGAAACTTGAGAGCTGTGGAAATTATCTATTGACACAATCTGAGAGCGATTAGACAAGTAATTCTCCAAAATGGCATGAAAGGGACCACGAAAGCCGATCCTATACAACTTGTCCAACAGAAGCTTGTGATTCACAGAGTCAAAAGCCTTAGCAACATCGATGAAAAGAGCACATGCGTACATATTTTTGTCAAAAGTTGAGTGTAGTATATCCGAAAAATGTTCAAGTAGGTTAGTAGTACCTCGACCAGATATAAATCCGTATTGATTTGGTGTGAATATTGCGTGTTTTTCAAGGAAACTGGACATTGCAACAAAAATATGCTTCTCTAATATCTGGGAAATGGATGACAATATTGATATTGGTCGGTACGAGGAGACTTGGTTTGGCGCACCACCTTTAAACAGAGGCACTACTAAAGCGCTTTTTAATTCATCAGGAATATAGCCCGTTTCCAAAAGGTCATTAATCAAAGTGAGAAGTACATTTTTCAGAGACTCGAAATTTCGGCATAAGTCGTGTACAGTAATGTCGTCAACACCCGCAGATCTAAATCGCTTGAATCCGAACAGATACGACCGTAATTCGAAATCTGTCAGAGGAGGAAGAAAGGCAGATTCTTTGTTGAACGGCATTCGCGGTGTGGGAATCCTATCGCTGCTAGACGGTACCGTGGCAGAGTCTGAGAAAAAACGATTGAAAGCGTTCACAGTTGCTAACATATCAGCTCCAAAATGTTTCCTTAGAGTCTCATAAATGTTATTCTTCAAATTACCTCGAACCTCATTTATTACAGCCCAGGTTTTTCTTGAGTCGAATCTGGCATCCGATATCTTTTTTGCGAAATATGTTCGCTTCGCTGATCGAATAAGTGCAGTGACAAAATTTCTATGAATCTTGCTTTCAAGTTTGAGAGCAGCATTATTAGGGTAGCGGCGACTCTTCCAAAATTTCTCTTTGAGATCAATGGCGTTAAGAATGTTAGAGTTCAGCCAAGGGAGCTTAGGGTTGCGTTTTTTGACGTATACAGTTTTCTGGCGTTGTTCCGGAAGTGTACAACAACATCGATAAACTTTCTATATAAATTCCCACGGTCTACCGAAGATAAAAAACCTTCCCAGTCGTAATCTTTGATGAACCGATCAAACATTTTCAGATCAAGTCTCTCCAGACGACACATTCTGTTAACGTCAGTTGATTTTCTAGAAAAGAAAGCAAATTGACAGGCCACAAAATAATGGTCTGCAAGCTTTTGCGATATGACAGCGGAATGGACAGTACTATCTGACGTTCGAATGTTAATATGGTCGAGGCAGGCTGAAACCAGATTATTATTAAGCACTTCTTCTCTCGTGGGGCCTTGAATAGTAGAAGTTATCCCCGTCTCACAAAGTACTGACAAATAATCACAAACGATTGACTTAGAAGGGGATAGAGTGTCGATGTTAATGTCCCCTACCAGGCATAAATGTGTTTCATTAGATAATCGCTCCAAGTTTCTTTTCAACTCTGCTATAAAGTTGGTGCAGCTGAATGAGGGAGGTCTGTACAATGCCAGCAGACAAACAGTGTGAATGGCATTCGAGATCTTAAGGATCAAGCTCTCAGAATACATAAACGATACATCGACTTTGGAGGTGGACCAGGAATCTTTTATGAAAACGCCAATGCCGCCTCCACGAGTGTTTTGTCGAGTGCTAAAATAATCATGAAAGCCCGATAATTTATACGGTGACAGAGATTCAGCACTAGCATTTATCTCTGTTAAAACTATCGCATCAATTCGGCCACTCACATCTGCTAGGATAACCGTAAGTGCGTCCCAGTATTTTCGAATACTACAAATATTTACATGCAAAACAGTAAATGAATCAGGAGAGGTTGCTAACGAGTCATTAAACAAATTAAAATTGACATACTTGGAAAAAGAAAACGTAGCCATTACACGATGAGGTCTATGTCGTTACGGTGCAAAATCTTTATCAGTGGAGCGCCTTCTTCCTTTCTCGCAAATATTCGCGCATTTTTGACCCAAACAAATTTAAAACCATATTCCTTGCCACGAGAACGAGCCATCCAAAAAAGTTCTCTGTTGGGCTGAGTCAAGTTGTCATTAAAGTACACTCGTTCAGATGTTCTGGAGCCAAACGATTGCCTCAACCTGCTGCGTGATTGCATCCAGCGTTCCTTGATGTCAACGGAAGCGAACCTGACCAAAATGACTGGAGTTTCGGCACGTTTGTTTGGTATCTTGTATGCTGTTACGACGTCCGATGGTTGATGCCCCGCCAACTCAAGCTTGAGTGCCAGCCCAGTCAAGGCTGAGGCAAGACTTTCGTTAGGAGCAACTTTCAGGCCATGTACTTCCATGTTTTGAAGGCGAGTGTGTTGTTCACTCTCGTTGATTTCACTTTTTAAGCGCTGAATAACTTGCTCCTGTTCAGAGACCGTAGCTTTCATCGTTCCCATCTCCATCCTCAGATCCTTCATTTCTTCTGCATGGGAAGTAGTCATGCCTAAAAGGTCCTCATACTTTTTGCCTAATGCCGTGATCGAAATCTGCACTTCTTCAACGGTGGTTTTCAGCAGTTCTATGGCTGGCTTGAGAAGCAGAAGTTCGGTCACTTTCGCGGGCAGCTCAAGGAGTGAATCAACGCTGACCTTGAGGGAAGGGAGGGAGTCTAGCTTCCGATTCATCAGTTGAATTTGAGCGCCGAGCAGGCCGGGATCGTCTAATGACCTCGACTTCGGAGTTCACGTCGACTGCTTCCTCACCGGAGCGAGCACCCTTAGTGCGGCAGATTTTGCATGTCCACTTTATCTTCTTCTCGGTGTTCATGGCAGCAAACGTGGACTCCGCGATACCGGAGCAGGATTTTCCTAGGTGCAGGTTATGCCCACAAGATGAACACGTCATGTGACGTCCGTCGGGCAGAATGGCTTTTACGCAAGCGTCGCAGGTTAAGGACATGACGGGAGCCTTGTACTTGGTGAGAGACAGTGTTAGGCCCAGTCAGGTCGGTCGGGTCAGCAATCGCACTCAGGCTCAGCGGTACGTTAGTCAACGCAAGATGCTATCAATTACGGACGAGGGATCCTTTAGAGCTGTCGTAGGGCTGGGCGTAGGCAGAATAAACCCATATAGCAATATTTACAAGAAAAAATAGCAGAGCTCACCGATGGAATGTGCTCTCCCAATCGTCGTCGTCGTCGTCGATCGGAATAATAATAATAATAATAATAATAATCTTTTTTTTATTTTAAAGTGTGCACAAACAGCTCGAGACATTCTGTGTGGTAGGCAACACATATAACGCGAATATCAAATAAAAAACAAACTTTCAGCCTTTCCACTTTGGCGAAGATGGAAGAGCCGCTGAGCTGTAGCTTTCGTTCTCGACGCTGGCTTTCCGGGCGAGCGATCTGCTCTTCTTTCGCAAGGGAATCTGAAGCGCTCAACGCGTTGGAACTTTAGGCGATAGTGGCCTCGCGGCGGTTGCGAAACCCTTCGCGCTGCTGCGCACATCGCCGCTCGTTCCGTTCCCGTCTGCCGTCATCTATGAGCGACGACGGTAACCAGAGTGTTGTGTGGACCATGGGTGTCGATATTTGTTTTGTACCGGACACGATCCAGGGGAAACTAACCCTTAACAGCTCTGCTGTAAAAACAAAAAAAAGAACGCAGGTATCTAACTACGCAAGTAATGTACTATCGAAACGGTAGTTTGCACATATTAAATTCGAGTATATTTTTAAAAGATGGGGTAAAATGCGCGTGTATGTGAGGGGCTAGAGCCTCTTACGAGCAGGGAGTTTTGATGAACGAAGAGCGTGTCGGTGTGGGCCAACAGAGAAGAAAGACCAAACATGCACAACGAAGACGATGCCACCGAGCATTTTAAGGAGCAACTGTCATATAGCGAACAGCGGATTAAAGGAGAGAAAATAGAGGAAAGAGAGGGCAAATAAGAAGAGAGGAGAGAGGGAAGATACGATAAGATAAATTGTAAAGTCAATTGGACAGAGTCGTCTCTGATTCGAGAAATTCAACTTCTGTCTTTATGAGAAACAGTGATGGATTAGAAACGTTGACGTTTGCGCTGTTCATGGTGATTGACTCAATAATCTCCCGGTCATATCTGATGGTATCCCCCCCCCCCCCCCCAAGATTCTTGTGTCTTCAAAACGCCGCAAGCCTGAGGCCAGCTGGAGGCATAGGTTTGAAACGAGTGCTCCCTCAGCGCTGGGCTCACGAAGCACTCGTGTTCTGACCATCACAACACTTGTCCGGCTGGAACGCTTTTTCAGTCCTCGTGTCCAATCTGACCTCCAGTAGGTGTCCTACTATCGTGGACAATGTAAGCTGAAGCAGTCTCTCAAGCTCTTTTGGCTTTCCGGTTGGGAATATAATTTTTTGAGAGCCGTGGCGTGAAATAGGAATCCAACGGCAAGTTGAGGTCCCACACTTTGGGTTCTTCGACGATTGGATAGATAATAGAGCCTATGTTGACCGGAGATGGCGGAATGATAGGCTGTTTGAGCCCATATTGCCCTCGGGGGTACGTATACAATCTAGCAATACGGCCAAGTTATTCAAAGTAGGTGGGGTTGACGTGACAAACAAGTACGATCGTCATACTGCATTTGTAGGCGTGAGTGGGACTGTCGTCACGTAGATTGTAATACGAACACCATAAGGTGTCGCGCAGGCTTGTCGACGGGCCTCATGAAGGTGTTCAAAACATTTTCTTTTTATGCATTAAAAAAAGCTTAGGAGGAAGGCGACATTTGTTTGGCGCTTATATTATGCTTCGAGGCGAATGCCACGTGCAAAAGGATAATCGTAGATCTCGATAGTCTTATTAACTAAAATTTAATCATAAACTTTTTATTCGCGGGATTGGTGCGTCTGTTTAATATGAAAACCTAAAGACGGCCGTATTCCGAGACTGTTCTAATCTGTAGAGCTTTCGTGGCCGAGATGGAGTCATCGAATTTGCCACCCACTGCGGCTATTTACTCCTTTAATACTGAGATGGAAAACAAGAAAGCCCTTCCCAACGTTACGCAGACGCTGCGTATGACATTTTGTATAATTGGGGGATCGGTGGCCGAAAGGGCTCGCGCACACCAGCTCGGAGCACGTGGAGCAAAAGCTCGCTCTGCAGAACCCAGGAATCCTCGGCTCAATCCCAACCCCTGCCAATTTTGATCTGGATGAGCATCGTACCGGCGTGCGGTCGTGTATCACGACTTCGTGTTGCACGTTAATGAACCCAGGGTAGCAGTTGTACTGCACTGGCTAAATTGCTCATCTTTAAGCTGAGAGACAAGTCGCCAATTGAGGCAGACTAACTCGCGGCTGTTTAAACATACAGACACCAATTTTTTTTTTTTTTTAAGCGATTTCGCAGCTTTATTGCTTTATGAAGACCAGCCTTCGATGAAATACCTTTCAGAACTCCTTTTTTTTAATTTGTTATTTGTAAAGTATTGGGAAGAAACACCTTGTAAATATACACTCATTTCAATATTTTCCTTTCTGCCCAAGCCGTCATCATGATCGTCATCATCCTAGGTGCATAACACAATGACCAAACATACGTCATGGTGGCAAGCGAGATTGCACGCCACGTTAATATTATGTCAGGTTCACATAGCGCAGTAAAATGTTCTACAAGTGAAAAAAATATTTGCGAGTGAACCTTTATTACTGCACTAGCCGGATGTTATTCAAAGCAAGGCTGAACTCCAAAAATGAAGTTTACTCAAACTCTTTGACTTTCACCGAAAAAAGAATTATCGCTATATTTAAATTGCACAACATTTTGTTCAACAATTCGACCCAATATAAAAGCATGCTTGCGAACAGGTCCGAGAGACCTCGAAGTCTCCAAGACTGCTTTTTGGGTGCCTAAGTTGCAGAAGTATCTCACAAAATAATTTTTCTCAAATTAAAAAAAAAAAAATTCGTAGACCAATGTTTACATCGTGAGGTTAATTTTGACTTAGAAGCCACTGCTAAACGTGCGTCTATTTTGGTGTTCCTCACCGAAGCAAAAATATGAAAGAACAGCACTGCGCCATGCTAAAAATTAAGTTTCGCGAACTAATATTACGCTAAAAGCTATTTCGTCGTGCAAAGTAATATTTTTAGCATAAATATGTTATCCAGGCAATTTTTAGTCTGGTAATTTACTGTTTCTTTTTTCACTACACAGAAATACGAACAATCGAACAAACAGGCGACAAAATTGACCGGAAAATGGGACAGAAATAGGAAATTCTTACATATATATTTAGTTTACTAATATATATATATATATAAACGGATCACAGCACAAAGTTGTCCGCCCCATAATTAGGTAGAGTACATATTTGAAAAAGCGGGTGTTTTGCTATTTTGTACGATGAATTCGCTCGTGGCGCCATTTCTAGAAAATATTGTGCAACGATTTTTTGTGATCTATTCACGTCGTATAGTTGTGAATTTTCTATCTTTCCGAACACGAGTCTTAGCGTCAGTGACACCTTAAGAAACACTGGGCACGGCGAGTTCTGAGTGCCTTATAATTAATCTACAGGCAACAAGAATGTGCCTGAAACGTCATTCTCGAGGCAAGGAGCCTGATTATAAACCATGCCCTGCGCTTTTTCTAAGCTGTTTGATTATACGCCATGGATGCAGAGTAGCTCTCTTCTATATTGATTATATCAAGGAGACAGAATTTATCCTCACCTTACGTTTGGCCACTTTTGCTTCGACGCACGTAGCCCACTTCACTACCTACAAAAACAATAATATATCAGAAAAAAAGAAACCGTGAGTGTGCGTGCGACCAGATGATAATAAAGCATGGTAATCTAAAACCCGCAACTGCGAGTCGAAAAAAATTAAGAAACTTTCAAGTCGAAGGTTAAGACAAAAGACGTTCTGCTAATTAGACTTGAAAATTTCTTAATTTTTCCACACCACCGTCTCAGGTGTAGCGTTCTGATTATTAATATATGGTATCTTCAAAGTGTTTTTAAAACAATTGGCGACATATATGATATCTTTATATGATCTAATTTTACAACAATGATTTGTTATTCCATTAAACATTTTTAAGAAGCCAGAGACTTTACGAACGCAGAACGCGTTGTCGATTACGAGAATTCATTATCAGGTTTTTTTTAAACAATTAATTTTCAATAGACAACAAGCCGGTAGCGATCCGTTCATCGAACGTCGTTTCATCGACAGATCGTTTGATCGAAACGCCATGTTTCATTGAAAGATCGCTTCGTAAGCTGATCGTTTAACCCACAGCTCAGATAAGTTGTTTTTTGTTTCTGTAATAAGCTGCACCAGACTGTCGCCTTGAAGCGGCGTGTACAAGTGGGTCAGGCGAGGAACCATTTGTTTTCTATTTTGCCGCCCGAGTCTCGCCGTGAAGAGGCGTGAATGGGGGAGGGGGGGGGGGGTTGAACACGCACCCTGTGATACACGCACGACAAAATGTCCCTGCAGCATGCAATTCCCGTAACGAGTGTTGATGAAACGTTAGTGTCGAGGAAACTTGTGTCCATGAAAAGTTTTACACGAAACGTAATTTCACGAAGCGAGTTGCAACGAAACAATGGGGACCCACTTAATCCTAGTTCACACATTTGCGTTTGAGTGTCATCGGCTGCGTAGATGTCTCAAATTGCGAGCTTCTGACTTGTGACATTACGACATGAATATGTCACTTCAGTTGATATCACGGTGACTAAATTCAATCTCATAGAAACTTTAGTGTAGAAGACAGTACACCAAGCTCTGCCCCATCAAAACTGCGATTTTTGCTCACAAATCGGGGTATGCATTTAACTGTCGAAATTAACTAAAAATGCCATTTACACCAATTATAGCTCAAGATAATTCCCGAAAAGCTTAAAATGTTTTTATATGATCGCTAATGATCATCTGGAAATATACGAATCTTAAAGGGACACTGAGGCATTAAAGGGACATTAAAGCGGACTTTATGTTCACCTAGGTTTAAAGTTGAACGTGACATATGAGAGCCCAACAACCCAGAACACAATTTGCAGCTCGAAATTTATTTTCTTTCAGCCCGAAAACCGCCGATCGAGAACCGGCCAGTTTGGGTCGCGCTCGCTCTCTTCTCCGTGTCATGTGTCGTTTTCTATGGTGTAGACGCAACCACCAAATATAATCGAAGTCGCCTATCACCGAAGGCACGCAAAATAGAAAAACAAAATATACCCACTTTTGTGGGTTCTAAAAGCTGCAAATATGTTGATAAAGAAAAGAAGAAAAAAAGGAGGTTGCAGAAAGAACCGGGAGCACACTGCATTTTCCGCGTAATTCTCAACATGGCATCGTATCGCGGGACTCGCTGGATGGACGGCTGAACGAAGCTTTCTAAGCGAAGGCGGCGGACGTCGGGCGTGAGACATCTACTTCAGAACTGTTGTTCGCCGTACCGCCGAATACTCCTTAGCTCCGAAAGAGAAGAGGTACGGCGGAAACCGGACAACCGGCAACCTTTCGAGCCTTTCCACTCTGGCTTGCCGACTTGCGGCCGGAATTTACTTTATGCCCACCATAGTGGGCATAAAGTAATGTCCGGAATAAAAAAAAAACTAAAAGTTTTTTTTTTGTTTTTGTTTAATGCGTATTGTTTTGTGTTTTGTTGTTGCCTGGGATTCTTGTACTGTTTGCCGTGATTGACTGTCTCTTTGTTCTGCAGGAAAGCAAACTGACAGGCACATTTTAGAGTGTGACATCGCGACATCACGTGACATAATCACGGGCTTTGTGTCACGTGACCGCTGACCTCGAAATTTAGCGAGAAAGTGTCGCATGTTTCCCCCAAGTTTAGATTTTTCGTAATTCTGACATGACAGTATAAAACATGCTCATTTCTTCCCCACTCCCGCTACAGTCTTAAAGCAGACCAGCAGTATGAATAAGGAAAATGAGTTAGCGTGGCTCGCTCGCGTTGCCAGCTGCCTAAAGTATATGCTCTGAGAAGAGAAATCGAGTGTAAATATCACAGAATGGAACTGGACAGTGGAAGTGTAGAATATTCTTTCGGTACCGGGTGAACCTCCAAACAACACTGTAGCTATGGGGTGTAGATTTTCTCATGTTTATAAAAAAAATCGGCAAAGTTCTTTTTTCGTGTTTTTACTAATGTTACTATTTGTTGTTGTTTTTTTCATGACGAACCCCAAAAACGATGATTGTAGTTTTTAAGAAATTCTAATGAAAAACAGTTTCAAGGCTTATCAGAAAAAAGGGGGGGGGGGGGGGGGGTGGTCAATAAAATCACTTCTAACACACAAAAAAAAGAATGACAAAAATCAGTGTTTTTTCGGTTTTTATTTTATTTATCACACCAGTAGATGTTTATCGGGGTTCTTTCTGCTCCTTTGTAACATATTTTGTGTGTTTGCCACCACCAATCTCTACTAAAAGCGGCTGGATGGCGCTTAGCTGCTCTCCGAGCCTGGTCCAAGTGAAGCCACCGGAAGTTCGTTGCTTGTCCCGGAAGTCGGGTGTGCACTGGGCTTGCTAGTGCATTCAATCGATATTTTTGTCCATGCTTTTTGGGTCTTTGATTGGGTTTTAATATTCCCGTTCTGAATTAAATCGCGAGAATTAAGCATTTGAACGTGGGACATACGAGCACTTGATAACCTATAATATCAAAATTTCCACATCGAATGGCTTCCCGTGAGACTTCTCGGGTCCGCCTGCACTGTTACTCCGCAGCAAGAAGGCTCTCTTGTGATGACGAGAAAAAGCCCAGCGTTCTGAACGCTGTTCGAAACAGCACTCGGAAGAGTTGAAAAGCCTGTGAAGCGCTCACTTCCGGGACAAGCCGCTTACTTCCAATGCCTTCAAACCTGTTTGCTCAATGCGCCATCCAGTTCTGTGTAGTAGAGATCAGCGTTTGCCACCGACAGATGCTTATCGCTGATTTTCTGTGGACCTAATTATATCAGAGGCACTCTACGAAAGGAATGAAGAAAACAAAAGTGGTCCCATCTTACGTTTTTTCCGGACTTGCAAAACGAAATGAAATCTCGCACAGTGAACGCGTCCAACAGGCAGTCTCTGTTAGCGATCAAGTAATTTTTGTTCATCTGCAGTTGAAAGCACAAAGTTGTTATATAATCAAAAAAAGTTTGAGAACACTAGGAATGACGTCCTTTTTTTTCTCTCTACAGCCAATGTGAGATATTGGCGTTCGTTGAGAAGAACGAGAGCGAATATCAATCAGCGTGACCATAATAACCCCTGCGTTTCTAAAACTGTTGGCCATCGCGTGAACTTTCCGTATCATCAATGGGCTGAGGTACACTCTAAGAAAAAAAGGGTGTAGTCGGGTTATCAGGCGCACTTGCACCCTTTTTCTGAAAGATGCACCCTCCGTTGCCCAGCGAGTGTACTTGTACGCCGAAAATGAGCATTCTCCTCTCCCTTAAAACCTCTAGGTGTATCAGTGCACCACCACGCAAGCCACGCACCCCGGTCACCTTGCGCTTGGATTCCCACTTGGGGGTCACTTTTTGGGTCGGGCACTTTCTTAGAAAGTATGGAGCTGTCCTGTTCACTCGGTATTGACAGTAGAGGGGACGCTATACTTATTTTAGGCCAATCGGGTCTCGGGGTAAAATCACGTGACTACAGTCTCCAAGCTAGAGATAAGGCGGAGAACGGCACCTGCCTGAAGGCCAAGGCCACGGGTAGCATCCACTGCACTATTAAATTTGGGTGGAATTTTCAAGAGGATATAAGGGACAAAATCCTCTCGTCGTGTTCATTGTTGGGACAACCCTGAAGATAAGCCTTTGCGAGGACAGCCTCTTTTTGTCTTGAAGGAGCTGCAATGTTCGTATACTCCTCACTTTTCTTTCTCTCCCTAAGCTGAAAGCGTGGAAGAAGCTGCGCAGTCGCCGGACCAAAGAACCGGATGCTTTTTTTATCCCTTTTCTCCTCTGACTGGGCGCGGGTAACGGCAACAGCGTGATCATGTGGTAAAGGATTTGCGGATGACGAGGTAGCTCTTTCCGATCCCGAAATGTCTGATTCCCGGCCTACTTTCTTGGGTGCTGCGCTGCGACCAGCGGGGCTGCGGGAGATTTTGTCCGCGACAACGTATTCGAGTGCACCAAGGCTTCCAGTGTTTGAAAAGTCCAACGCGTTCATCGGCAACAAGCGAATTTCTTCAGAAAAGCCCAAGGAATTTATGTGATGCGTTTAGTGTTTGGTTTGGCAAATTACTGCTTCTGCCACATTGTGTTGAATCTTCGAAGACCCCTTTCTTGTCGTTTTTGTGCTTGTGTGGTTGTTCTGCAGTGAGCCCGTGTCGACATCTCGGATTACATATTTCAAGTCCGGTATTTTCTTCGTAAGTCCGCTGCTACCTACTCCTTTGCAGCAATTGACCGTTCTGTTCCGAATTACCTCTAAAATTAGGCAGTGTCTATTTCCTAGCAGCCAGGAAAATAATTTCCCCGAAATTCTATCGGCAGTCACCTGCCATTAGCTGTCTACAATCATGTATTAACTGCAGGTAGAATACTGACTTTCCTATTCATACGGCGTTATGTGAAACGCGTTTCATGAACAACTTTTCGTTGATACACGTTTGTACACCTGTTTCGTCGACACTACGTTTCATCGTCAATGGTTACGTGAAATGCACGCTGAAGGAACATTCGGTCGCGCGTGTGTCTATGAGGCGGGTGCTCACCGACCCAGCCCACCCGGTCACGTCACTTCGTGGCGACAGTCTGTGGCGGCTCATTACCAAAACTTTACCCACCTGTTCCACCCGTAC
>JABSTQ010000792.1:0-26097 GCA_013358835.2 Ixodes persulcatus
ATTAAAAGATTTCCGTAACTGTTGTACATTATGATGTGATTCGATTAACAAGTCGATTAGGAAAATATTCGATTCGTTATTCAAAAATTGCGAATATTCGCACACCCATAAACCATAACCGTCCCCACATATGCGGGCGACGGAACAAATGTATATGTTTTTGTGACCTTTCTTGTTCAGGACTTCAGTAGCCAAAGAGTGTAGAATAAAATTGTCCCGGAAAAATAGTCCAGGACAAAATGATCCCGGACAAAATGTCCCGGGACACAATGTGGCCGGTCAAAATTGTGCAGAAAAAAAGTCCCAAATATAAACCTGGACAAAACTGTCTCAAGAGATTTCTTAAGATTTTGGGCACTCCTCGAGTGTTTTAGTGAACTGCAATTCTGAACGTGCAATCTATATCTTAGTATAATCCAGCTTTTCGTGATATAATTTTGGAAACAACTAAAGGAGTCGATAAGTTCCTTAACTTTGTATTATGGCTCTCTTTGCTCTGTGCCTTCATTTCTCAGCCAAAGCACTGCACAGAGATGAAGGCTGGAAGGCCCTAAAAATGCACACGCCAGGTTTAAACACGAAAGGTCGCGCGAAAGACGAAACACGAAAGATCTGGCCACCGAATGCTTTGCTTTATTTGGACCTGAAAGCGACCAAATCCAACTAACTTCGCCCTTTTCTTCATCAAGGTTTACATGAGCCTTTCAATCCCCCGAACTCCCTAGTGGTGACCATTCCCGACGACCTGCATCTCACTTTACCTGAGCGCTCCTTGCTTTCCAAATGTCATTTGTTCCTAACCCCCGAAGGTCTTCTAACCCTTTCACTCTTCACAAGATATCCGAGCAGTTCTACAGACGCCTTCTTCTAGATGCTCACTTCTATAAAGAACCTTCTGCCTCTGGATTTACACGCAGCCTTTTCGAGCTTATTAGCCCCAAGCCTAATATCTGGACTCCCCTAGCGTCGAAGCACCATGAGACAGACAATAGCATCCGCGCCTGCCGCAAACTCCACAACAGTCATCTTCTTCGCTGGTGTACTTCGCTCGCAACATCAAACGTGAGCAAGAAACTGCCCTCCGCTCTCTCCAAAAACGTAAAAACATAGCGATCAAACAGGCCGATGAAGGGTGTGCGATAGTGGTCTGGCGAAAAAACCTATACAGGGAGCAAGCCTATCGCCATCTTTCTGTTTCCAGCTTCTACGAACCCCTCTATCAGACTCCACCGACCAGTACCAACAATAAATAAATCCACATTCAACATGCTATTGACGCCAACGCGTTCCCCTCTCCCGCCCGCCGCCTTATATTGAATCATCCCCAACTCTCTGCTTTCTACTTTCTGCCGAAAATACACAAGGTCGGCACCCACGGTCGCCGCATTGATTCTTTCGTATCTTGCCCTACTGCCTACATATCCGATTTTGTGGACTTTATCCTGCAGCCCATCGTCCAGACTTTGCCTAGCTATATAAAAGGCACCACGCATCTCCTATATAAACTTATAAATTCACGCCAAACTCCGACACCGTCCTCTTCACCATGGATGTTACCTCCCTTTACACTGCCATTCCCCACCAGGACAGCCTTCTGGCACTGCAACATTTTCTTGATCGGAGACAAAATCTGGACCCTCCGCTCTCAAATCATTCTCCGCCTTGCATAACTGGTGCTAAGCCTTAACGCCTTCCATTTCGACGGCTCTGTCTTCCGTCAGAAATGTGAGGTTGTAATGGGCACAAAGATGGGCCCTTCTTTCGCTAACCTCTTTTAGGGGTCTGTGGAAATGGCACTCTTTGATTCCCTCCCCGATCCGCACCCTGATTTCTACGGCCGCTACGTCGACGACGTATTTGGCTTTGGATCCCCCAGCACCGTCGCTAACTTCACTCAGAGCCTCTCGGAAGCGCACCCTTCTCTAAAATTCACATCATCAGTCTCCCAATCTGTGACTTTCCTGGACCTCCGAACATCAGTGGACAAGGGCCTCTTTGAAACCTCCGTCCATTATAAACCCACCGAATACCACAACTACCTGCTTTAGTCCTCCTGCCAATCCTCGAAATCAAAAAGATTCCATCCCATTCTCAGATTCCTCCACCTGCGGCGCATATGCAGCAACTTTGTTGACTTTAAAAACAAAGTGACCGAAATGATTTCTTTCTTCCTCGACCGCGGCTACCCTCTCCAATTGCTCGAGAGGGCTAAACGATGGGTCTTCGACATTTCCAGGCATGACACCCTTTTTGCATACCCTTGTTCTAAAGACAAAAAGAACCCCCTTATAGTTATGTATCCCCCTAAAGTCCCAAACCTAGCGCACAAACTCCTCTTCGCAACATCTCATCTGCACATCTCCCAACAAATTACCTCCGTCCACCGAACCTCCGCACTCTTCTTGTCACAAGTAGCCTGAAGGCGAAAACCAACACAGACCCTGTTGGCTTCATACCTGACACCTCGCCCTGTAATGCTCCCGAAAGCCTGACTTGCAGGCACCTTCGCTCCCCCTCAACATCTTAAATTAAAAATTCCCGACAACCAGACCTGCAAGTCAGCCAATGTAATCTACGCCATTTCCTGCACGACCCTATCTACATCGGAGAGACAGACCTACGGCTGCACGAATGATTCCGTAAACACCGCCGTCTCGTAACCCACAGATTGTCGGGAAACCTTCCTTTAGAACAATCGACACAAGTAGCTGACCATTTCTCGACCTCCGGCCATAGTGAGCTAAACATGCGCGTCTCTGTCACCAGATCAGGCGTCCCCTCCTCCCACGAGCGAAAGAGAGAGGAAAACCGTCTTATCTTCAACCTCAAAACAGAATTCCTCCTTGGTCTCAACACCAAACTTTCTTTCGCGTAAGAAATTTTTGTATTGATATATTTTTTTTTTCTTATTTTGTGGTTGCAAAGTTGAAGTGACGGGCGGGGCGCGCTTGCACAGTCGTATGCTTGGCACTTGCGGTGCGCGAGTGCTTGATGGCTCGGGACTTTGACGGCGTAACCGCGGATGGTCGCCCCCCAGCAGTGTTGCCGCGTCTTCTATGACATAGTTGATTTCGTGGAATATCTTTTCTGCCTTCGTACTTCTGTTTTCTCTAGGAGCGTTATCGTTTGCTCTCGTCCATCCTTTTTTCTTGCCAGTATAATTTTAATTACGTCAGTTTGCCATTCCTGCTTTTTTAACCTGTATCATGTTGTATATACTGGGAAAACGTATATCCAGTCCCAAAGCGTCCTTCATCAGGAGCTTTGCTGCCGTGGGTGTTGCGGGCAGGAAAAGGAGTAAACGGGAAAGGAAAAGGGGGGGGGGGGGGGGGGAGGGGGGAGTTGGTTCAGAGGGCTTGCGAAATGTTTCAAAAAGCCCGTTTTCTTTTTTTTATTTTTGGAGGGGGGGAGAGGGGGGGGGGGCTTGGAGTAGCTCTTGTCTTCGCGCCGGTTCGCGAACGGGCTTGCCGCGTAGGCGGTTTTAGTATTCGGCGGTTTGGTGGACTCGAAGGCAAATTATTTAACACTCAAAACGAATAGCAAGAAATTGTCCCTCCTGCTGTTAACAAAACTGTATTTTTTTCTAAATCTTTCTAAAACAAACGGCGCCGAAGTTAACACGTGTCACCCGACATGGGTTGAGGGGCTTCCTCGAACCGATCCGAACCGCGCGTCCGCCTGTCGTAGCCGCTGTGGTCGTGTTTGTGGCGGCCGGGGACCCTCCAAGACCATTCTGGGTTTGTGTTCTCGCGGAGGACGCCATAAGGCAATTTCAAAATCCCGTGGTACTTGCGCGTCCCGATTTTTTTTTTTTTCATTGCGTCAGATGACACACGAAGAATTGGTAGTCCGTCTTCTAACGGTTTCGCCTTCCCCTCCCTCGCGGCCTACGTACCTACCCCCATTTTGTGACGTGTATGACCCTCGCCCACCCAAAACGTCGTGTTTACCTTCCTGTCCACGTATGTTTCGAGTAGCACGGCCATATATTTGCGATTTAGAGTTTTAGCTTACTGCAGAGCCGTTTATTGAGAGAGTTTGGCCATACATTGGTTTAAATAGGCGAGCATCCCGGGACCAACCACAGGCCGCGAAACAGCCCCAAGCGGTGGTCGTGTGCTCTAAATTTGTGACACGACTAATTTAAGCCGTTTTAGCGTCGCTAGAGTGAAAAGGTTTAGCTCTCGGAGACTGAAAACTTTGCGGATCTGAGGTTTTCGTCGCTCCAATATTCAGGTGTAGAATATACGAACGTCCGCTCCAAACCAGGGCCGACTAGAGTTCCTCAATGTCCGCACATGAGGGCACCCTAGGGCCGACTTGCTAGAAACAGCGTCTCAGCTGAGACGGGGAAAGAAAGCACTGCCCAACCGGCGCACGAGCCGAGCGGGGCTCCGCGTCTCAAGACTCTCGCGCGCCCCACCCTTTGCACTGTTTTTTTTTTTCCGCAAGTCTCAGATTAGACGCTTTTCTAGGAAGCCGAAACAGAGAAAACTGTCACCGATACTCCATCTGCACAAACATCAGCACGGCAGACAAAGGCATGGGCACGAGCGCGTGGCTTTGGAAAGTGCCTCCTATGCACGAGTTCTCGTACAAACAAAAGCATTTCGCTGAGCTAGGCTCACGCGCATGTGCCTTTGTCTTTACTTTGGAAATTTTGAGATGGAGTAGAGAGGCCGAGATTGAACGCTTCTATTTCCCGATTTAAATGTCGTTTCCAATATTGTGACGTCGCGGTTCGCTGATTGGTAAACGCGTTGTCACAAATTTAGTTTACGCTCTAAGCGCGGGGGGAACATTCGGCGCTGGCGGCGGCCTTTGCTCCGCCTACTGGCCAAACTCTCCCAATACAGGGCTCTGGCTTATTGTGCTCGGCAGCGCCACCTTCTCAAAGAAATAGAGCGCCGACAAACTATAAAAACCAAGAAAACAATATCAAGCGGAACCTGTATATGGGTTATTTTACGATGTAGTCGTCGGCGAAAGCGCAAACAGGCAAGTCAGACTGGCTTGGCTTTCAAAATGTTTTTTGCCAAACCGGAGTTGTGCCGCCATCTATAAATTCGCCATGGAGGTATGAAGCTTCTGAAGGCGACATGACGCTGTGCAGCGGAACCCGCCCACAACGATGACCAAACGCAAGAGACCCTAATGGACGAAAAGGAGAGCTTAATTGGCGCCAATTCATTTTCCTCCAATAGCGTCTCTTAGTTTTGGCCATCGTTGGGGGCGTGTTCCTCTGCTCAGCGTCATGTCGCCTCCAGACGCTTCCTACCTCCGTGAGATTCGTAAATATCTTGAATCGAAGATGTAATTCTACTGTGATATCTTCTTAAATCCTAAAAAATGCTGTCCGCGAGTATAAAGACGGCAAACGTTTGGTAAATGAGTGTGCAAACTTGGATTGCTCTAAGCCTAAATAAGCGCACAAATATCGCGTATGACCTACCTTCATCAGACTGAAATGTTGTGCAGTGTCGAAACATTTGGAATTAAGTCGTTATGCAGATGAACGCTTGCCACGCCGTAATGATAGATTCTTTCATTCCAGAGATTTTGGAATTCATTCTGTCCCTTCGGCGATTTGAGGTCCCCTCGGCTCTATCGGCTTGACTGAAATAAAAAGAGCAATTGTCACTTAACAAAAAAATTGAAAAAAATACTGCTCGGTCATTAGTGGGGAACTCAGCTTTTTAGCATCAAAGAATGGAATGCTTTGATAGTCAAAGCATTTCATTTCACCCAATTTCAAACTTTCGTCCATCCGTCCATTTTCCCTGACGCGGTCTAGACACAGTTTGGCAATTGACGTCACGTGATATATACGTCCATTAGGTTTTCTCGCTTAATTTAGAAGGGGGGGGATGGAAATTGACGTCACACGATTTCATGTCGCATGACCTTTGCAACTATTCGGTTTCCCCACTAAATTCTGCGGTGAAATACCCGCGTTACATGACATATAGTACCAAATATATTACGAGGGAAATACAGCACACTCCTCATTGGCAGTAGACAGACCGATGGCCTCGGCGAATCCTCCCCTGGCGGAGAGGTTTATTTGGCAAGCCTCTCTCTCTCCCTCCCCCCTCTCGGCGCCAGAGCAGGTGACCAGGCGACGCCTCGAAATAGGGTGCGGTTGATGGGGTTCCGGACGCCAAGACGGTACCGCTGCCACCGCAACACGTGGTTTTGCGTTTTTTTATTGCCGTCTTCCTCGTTATATTCTCGGGAAGTGTCCTGTGTTCTCACTATTGGGCAGGAGATCGAATTATAGGGGGCGCTCTGACCCGTTTGTTGTCCCCATACTCGGTGTTTACTCAACACAAGGCCTGTGCACATGCCTACAGGCCTTATGGGCATGTCCATGTCATCTTCTACAATATAGCGCGGGGCACAGTTTGATGTAAAAAATACTAACAATCGACGAAGCGACGTTAAGTGCCCGATCTATCCTCAGAGATCGCGAGCTTGACCCATTTCGGCTTTTGTGCTGAGCTGTGACCGTGCATGCTGCATTGTTCAGGCAGGCAGGAGTGGAAACAAAAGAGACCCTTCACCCCCTCAGCGGAGAGCACGAACTTCAGCCGAACGCTGCCGCCGCGTTCGGTTTTTTCGGCCGAGCGCTGAGTCATTGTATTTGTTGTCCCCATCCGTGTAGTTATAAAGTTAACCGCTTGGGGCGTCACGGTCGCTCCTCCTCCCCAATACTCGGGAACAACTCTTTTGCCAGTGTACTCAAAGATCTTGGCACGTGTGCCCTCTCACATTTAAAGTGCTGATTAGAGCCCGTTGCGAGCATGTCTCCTCTCCTTAGAAATGCCAAGAAAAGTTGTCCCCGACTACAGTGAAGTATTTACGAATTTCTCTCCTCCCTTTCCCTTCCTTTTAAATCCCCATCCCTCACCCTCCTAGGGTGTACTGCTCAACTGCATTCTTTCCACTCGCTCCCCATCACTCTCTCTCCCTCCCTACCTACATGCGAGCACCTATAACTTCCTACCTCCTTTTCTTTTCCTCTCACTGCCATTCCTCCCCCAGTCTTGAACAATACCCTTCCTCCCATCTCCCTCCTTCTCCTCCTCCTTGGTCATGTTACATTTAGCTACATTTGGCGGGAAAATATTTCACGAGGAACACCGATTTACTCTTTCCATTCATCCCTGCTCCATTCCCTCTTTCATTCTCTCCCAATCCCTCTGAACTTTCTCAAGTACCCTCTCCACCTGTCCGTCTACCTCCTTTCCCCTCCCGACCGGTCCCTTTCCCCTCCTATTTTGTTCCCTTCTCCTTCCTCCCCATCTGTCTCCCTCGCCCTCCACCTTCCCTGGTCTTGCTGGCGTATCAATTAATTGTCATAAAAATCGGTATAAATACAGGGTATCCACTGCCGAAACGGCTGCCTAATGACTTTCAAAGAATTCAAGGAATCTCCTCGAATAACTATGTTTTTTTGTTTTTTTTTGCATTAGAAGTAGCAATCAGTGTTTGATGAGTTTATTTTTCGTCAAATTCAAATAATGTTTCTCGGAGCTTTCCTTTTTCTGAAAATCCGGAGTTTAACGAAGTTTAATTTCGTTTGATTCTCAATTTTTTCTAAATTCTAAGTTTTAAGTCTAAGGGAATCTAGGCGTTCATTGCCGGGATTTCGGGTGTTCAGCGGACCCAAGTAACTGCACTGTTATTGCGAGAAGTGATAATCAGCTGACACGAGAGATTATCGAAGCTGAAAAAATAGCCAGGTTGGACAAACAATGTGTTAGTGTCCCATCCTTAGATTTGTCAAATAAAGAATTTGGTTATCTCGAGATAACATCAAAACACCAATAGTGATAAGGAATTTTTAGTTTAATTTTTATTATTTTTACTTTTATAAATCTTTTAAATTTTTAAATTTTATTTTTGATTTTATAATACTTCTTTAGTTGTCTTTTATTTATTTAATTATTAGATATTTATTAATGTTTATTGGCTATTTGGTCTCTGGGGCGTACTAATTTAAAATGTTCTCATTAACGGCGAAGGAGAAGAAGTTGAAGAATTGAGGGAAAAGAAATATAGAACTGAGTTGTTAGTCAGCGCTGCGAATCTGCTTCCTTCTTGTGTGCCTGTGAGAGTGACTGTTCATTTGCGCTGTTCCATCCAAGTATGAATTACCTACTATCCCAAACATGCACATTATCTATGTAAGTTTATTTTTTACAGTGTTTCAAATTAAAAATAAATAAAGATGTAATATCCGGGTGTAAATGTACGCGAGATAAAAAAATAAAACGCTCTTGTATCAATTAATATTTCTACAGCTGTATTTTGCGCTGGTGTAATTGACAGTGGCAATACCAATTTGTTTTTCGACAAACGGTGCACACAAATGTTCCTTCGATAAACATCGACACTTTAAAATCAATAAACGCCTGGAGGGAGTCGCTGGCCATCTCCTATTAATTCGATACTATTCATTCAAACTACCCTGCGACCGCGCAAGGTGCTGAGATAAAGGATGTAACATATAATAGTTTCAACTGCCTCTCTTCCATATTTTATGAAATGGTCCATAGCTTTAACTGGTACAAAACATCCTCCCTTTCCTCTAGACAAGCGCGACAGAAAAAATGACACACTTAAAACTAAGGGTCGATGGACACATCTTCTTTCACCTCGCAACAATACAGATACAGTGAATCTCCTAGCGGAGTATTTATGAACCCACCGCTGCCCTGAGGAAAGAAAAAGAAAGATGGGTGCCAAGTCTTTAGATTTGTGCACGAAATCTTAAACATTCATAAATGCTCGAATCTCTCCGAGAGAATCGTTGAAGCCTTCACTTCCTGTTCGTCAGGGCTCACTTTTACAAAGGTAGGTCTTGGGTAGGTCCTTTACTTGAGGGTTTGTAATACTTAGAAATTCGCCTCCAACTTTTTCTATCAGTGTTTTGCTGGGCATTTCAACAGATAACAAAAAAGCCGTTGCTACCCTTTACAAATGCCTATTCTAAAACGGTTAAGCTTTGCCTTGTCAAGTCTCTTCTCTCCTCCTCTTTTACAAAATCATGCCCTCACCTTTTCGACAAAAGCTTCAATGTATAACATCAAAGGCTTGCCAAGGCTGATTATCCAGAGGATGTTCTGAAAGCCACCCATCAAAGATTCCTTCTTGGCGGTCAACGGCAAGACACTACAACTAGAGTCAAAAAGCGGGATAGTTTTGCGGTTATTTCATACGTTCATAATTCATTGCTTCTAGTACAACATCAATATGGTATTTCCTGCCGAATGCGCCTCAAGCAGCTTTGCCAAAAGTGAGCTCGAGCGAGAAGTCTCAAGGATGCACAGTTAAGCATGAACACAAGTTCCTCCCGTTCGTAGAGCAAAAGGTTTATTCTGTTCCTTTGAGGTGTGGAAAACAAAACATAGGACAAACGAGCAGGTTCATCAACCACCGACTCCGCGATCACCACCTGGATGTTTCAAAAGCTACGGCAGACTATTTTCACCCCACTGGCGTTCATTCTCTCGTGTGCAGTGGCTGTGTACCGAGTTTCGAGCAAACGATGATTTTGGGAGGGCACAGTAACAGGTTTGGCAGAGAAATTATAAAATCCTTCAGCATGAATTCAGTTAATAACAATATTTCGGCGCCTTCAATCAATTTAACCAAGGATGAAATGGAATTCCTTACTCCAGAATCGGCATAATTGCATTTCCACTTCCATCCGACAAAGCAATTTTTCTGTCACACTTTTTCTGTCCTCGTTTATCCCATATTTACTATATCACTATATTTTTATTTTTCTTTCTTCTAGGCAGGGGTGGGTTCAAATATCCTCCGCTAGGAGATTCACTATATCTGTGTTCTTGCGAGTTGAAAGAAAATTGTCCATCGTCCCTTTGTTTTAAGTCTGTTATTCTTTTCCTCGCAATTGTCCTATAACCAACAGACTCTCATTTTATATTCTTTCTCTAGAGCACGAATAGTATGGCCCAAACTGGAGACCAAAACAGGGGCATTTGTCGTGACCCGAAAGTGCATTGACCTGTTGTCCTCAATGAACCTTGAAGAGATTAGCGGTGAAATCTCTTTTGTCAATTGTTCGAGACTTGAAAGATAACCATAGGGGTATTTTCCCAGGATCATTGACCCTGTGCCCTGATCTATCTTTTACCTGTTTTATTTTTAATTCAGATATGACGATGTGCTATTTTTCGCCCAAATAAGACATTGATCTATTTTTAATTCAAATATCACGATGTTTTTTTTTTGTGTGCAAGTAATACATTCCGATTTTTAATTGAAATATGATGTTGTGCCATTTTTCTTTAAAATACGACATTACGCTATTTGTAATTCAAATATCACGATGGGATATTCTGGCCTAAGTAAGAGATTGCGCTATTTTAATTTCAGATATGACGATGTACACATCGCGACACTGTTAGCACGAACACGACATCGGCGCATTTTCGCATTTTACCTCTCAATAGTATTAGCGAACACGACATTTTATCGCTTACATTATAGAACTAAATGAGCTCTTTTCGTAGCAATATTAACTTGGATGACATCCCTTGGTTTCAAAGAGAAAAACTGGAAAAACCGGCGATCGCTTGTTCGCGCTAACAGTGTCGCGCTCTGTACAATATGACGGGGGAGACGGGGGGGGGGGGGGGAGAATGGCTTTTCAGGACTGGAAGTTTGTCGGATGAATCCGCATTGACCAGAAATCTACCTGCGGGTGTTTTTAAGAGTTTTGCGATTTATCCCAAAACACGGAACCCTAATTCTAGGACATTGCAGGTCCATCGTGCTGCCAAATCTCATATTTCGTAAAAGCTGCATAAAATAAAAACAAAAAGTCATCGTCGCTCAGTCACTTCCGGCTTCTTCAATATAGCCTGCAAGATATGCCTGTTATAAAAATAAAAAAAATGTCATTTGTCTTGAGATATCCGAGTGATATATGTATATGCAAACAGCGACAAGAAAACTTCATATATCTTTTTTTTTATACGAGCATTGCTTCATGTAGGTTCATGTGACCGCAGCGGGTGGAGTCCAAAAACTCCTGGAACACACGAAAGCGTCATCTCTCACGGGAGCGCTAACCTGTCGGCAGGCAAAGAGCTGCTGCATTACGCAGTGTTCACTCCGACAGTCCAAGCAGCAGAGCGACGCAGCCCAAGGACAAAAGGCTAGTTTCCCCAGCTGCGTCTGACTGCGCTTGACTTCGTTAAGACTGCTTGCGTCGAGCTGTTGCTATGGCGACCCTTACGAAGAGCCAATGGGGAAACGCTGCGCTTGACGACGCAACGCAGCGCAACGCGGTTGACAGAAAGGTGTGAACCAGCCTTAAATCTCTACTTGACCTTGGACAACACAACGATTCTGCCTGAGAGGCGATTTTTTTTTTTGTCATGCAGAAGAAACATCACGTGCTTACTGACTAAATACTTCGAAAACTGACTGTTTCAACATTCATTGATGCCTTTTTTTGCAAAAAGGGAAAATTAATTTTCTGCCTTATCCACGGTCTATAGGCCCGTAGCTCTCAAGTTTTGAGCAGCGCTCCAGGCGAGCAAAATAGAATATTTGGCTCGGGTTCCGAACATGCGTCAATACGCTTCCCCACCAGAGTTTTTTTGTACTCCGTTCCATTCTAAGTGCCAGCGTAAGCAGAGGCTACACGAGCGAGCTGCGAGCTTTCAGCGCCCCTGTCAAGCACGCGCGCTCGTGCAGTGCGAGCATCTTTCAGGAGGACGTGCTTTTGCGAGTAGCTTCGGCTTCGCTATCACGTAAAGTGAAACATACGTGCTCGCGGAAGCTATGAAAGAAGGCAAAGATGAAAGAAATGTTTAATGGGACGCTGCGGCCGCGAGCAGCATAATTCTTTTTTTTTAATTTTTATTTGTGTATAGGTTTTGTTATCGCGCATCGTCAGATGCTTGCATTCGAACGTGACACGTGCAAAATCGAACGTTACAGAGCTACCTGGATGGTTCAGTCATCATAACGTGGTCGCGTCTTGCGGATGCGCTCGCGCCCCCTGCCCCAGAGCAACGGGTCTATTGACCGGCCTCCCATGTTCGGACTGTTCCACGGAGCGCTACGTTATGAAGCTGTTCTTCGGCGCCTGCCAGGATGACCTTCCCATAAGAAAGGCAGCTCTTTGCAAGCTCTGAATACATTTGGTGAGCAGTGTGCAATCGGCACCATACGAAATTAACACCAACGAGCGATTGCTTTGCCCACAATAGAGGGTCATGTTGCGCTGTTATCGCCTTTTACACGGCGCCTTTTTCTGTCTCAGGCTTTTGTCGGTCATGCATGACTATGCACACGCGGGCTCATTTTGCTTGCTCGATAAGGGTAGAAAGTCGATATCATTTTCTATATTTATTCTTCTCAATCTTTGGTAGCGTTTAAGTCAATGAACTGCACGGATCATGCATACTCGTATGCATGTAGAAAAAAATTACGAACACTGACGCATCGTTTATGTCCCATGCGTGCCCTTAGTTTTCCTCCTAGGGAGACATTGGAAATTCAGCATTAGGGATGTTACATAAAAGGTGTTGCCTCAACGGAGCTGAGGATGACGTCATCGAGGAAGTGGACAGCGAAAAGGAAAAACCTGACATACGACACAACACCCCCTAGAAAAGAAAGACACTGTTCTTTCCTAGGTAAATAAAGAAGGTCACCGTAGGCCACAGATTGTACATGGCATCCTCGTTCGACTGAACTCGAGTCCAATCAGTGAGACCACGAGTCCTTGTCGAACACTCATGCCGTAGTCGTATCCAATGTTAATCTTATCCAATCCAATGTTTCTTATCTACAAGGTGTTGATCGGCAGCACGGAGGATGTCGTCATCTGGAAAGAAGTATTTTTCGCCCACAATGTGCGAAGAAGTAAAAGCGATAACTGTAGCTCGGTCGAGCAATGCGGGCGGAATGGTCCACTCACGTACCTGAGGACGGAGGTGCGACGTGGTTAATTTTAATTGCTGTCGTGGTTGACGTTGTGGATTCCACTGACGACCACTACGACTGCTCGGTGATCCGTGAAGTAAGTCGGTGAGTGCGGTGGAAGTTACTACAACCATTCAATATTGCGCGTAGGAACTTGGTGCTGCCAAAGTGGGATTTCGTTTAACGCGAGTAACGTTCAAAAACAAGTGCTTTGAAACAGACGTCCGGAAGACCCTCCCTTCGTCGCACCTTTGCTGACGAGACGCCGGGGCTCCCCTCTTTTCTCTCTTCGTGTGGCGCGGAAGACTGGAAGACCCAAGTTCTCTTACCTCGCGCCAAGAAGGGAGAAAATATTGTTTTCTTCAATAGCGGCGACGACAAACGACGGCCTCAAAGTCTATTCGAAGTGTCGCATGTAAAGCTGTAGCTTTAAAACTTGACCTCTGACGACACATCCTAGACAAAGAAACCTTGGGGGTGAATTTCTGCTTCTTCACTAAAACGCCACGTAGAAGAGAACTTGGGGAGGAGTTCTGCCTCAGCGTTCGGATGAAAGTTGATTTAAATCAATTAGGGAACGAGATCCAGCCTAATGGTGACGCAGTACTGGCGTGCAAACCTCCTATATTGTATTTTCTTAGTGACGAAGAAAACTTCAGCACTGTACTTCGTTTCCCCTTAAGTCCAGACGCAGTCGACACTCCGAGCTGACGGGTTCAATCAGACACATTCGAAACCTTACCATCCTGGTGTTCGTCATATTTTTCTGTACGTGTTCTTTCATCGCTGAACCAACCATAAACACAGAATGCCGAGTGACTTCGTTTTCTACGCTGCTTGATTTGTCCCATTACCTCGTAGAGTCGTCTGCGCCTAAATTAAGCTGAAACGAAGTATAAGGCTTTGGTAACTGACAAAGACTACAGAGGGGCGCACTAATATCACACACAAATGTGCTATGGAAACTTTTGGCCGCAAGTTATCTAAGAAAGGCAATACTTTACTATAATACTGCCTTCTTGGTGTATTTGTGTTTCCTTTCTTTCTCATGGGCGATATTAAATGTTGCTACTCGCGCTACAGACGTGGTCGCGCTTTTATAAGTTAAAGGCGGTAATTATAAAGGAAAGCTGAAAAAATACTACGTGCCTCATTATTTTACAAAAGAATCACATTCAAGATTACTTCATCTATAGCGTTGGCGGAATTTACAAAAAAAAAAAAACCCAAAAACGTCTCGATAAGAGTCAGTGACAAAAGGTAGGCGAAATCGGACTCGAGAAGTTTTTTTTTTCGATTTTCTGTACTTCACTGCGCAATGCAACTTACGTCATTTGAGCGTTTTATTAACTCGATGTATACAATGTTTTAGAGTATGCTGAGTGCAAGTTCGTCTGCTTCTTGCGCTGGGGATGCGGGGTGTCGAAATGCCGGGCTTTTATTGGCTGCTTGCAAATTCAAATAGAGTGCAGACCTCAACGTGTCTAGCATTGCGGTCTAGACACTATGCTTTCGATCAAAGCCAATCAGAATTCGGCGTCGTTCTAAAGTCGCCGTAATCCCTGCGCAAGAAACAGACGACTTGCCAATACTATACAAGGTGTATGCATGGTTTCGTTCGAAACAAATAATTGCCAATTTGATTTGTCTGGGGTTTTAACTTATCAGCAATATCGTCCCTTGAGACTTTTGGCTATATTATGCTTCGCCTTTGGTTTTCCACTTGACATTTTCGTTGCTTCCATCTATATCCTTTCCAGCGCTTACCCGGGAGAAAAATGCTGACTCACTGAGCTCTGTTCGCACCCGCATTGTCTGATATAGACCCCTTTCGAAATACTGCAATCTGTTGACAGCTGTGGAATCCCTGCCCAATTGACTCCGTAAGTGTGACGTCATGGGTCCAAACAAACCGTCGCTAGGGTCATTGTTATGGACAAATGCATGTGGCTAGTTTTCGCTCTTAAAACCCGACCGTTCAAAATTAAGGAGTAGGATATAAACTTCTAAAGATCACAAATGTAGAAAGCTTGAATGTCATATATGTTTCGACAGAAGTGTGCTGGTAATCACTTGTTTCTGAAATATTTACGACTGCAACTTCCGGTCCTCGAGATGACTGCAGCAGACGACGAATGCAAGAAGTATGCCGTCTGTTACACGCCGGCCGGCCAAGCCGGAGCCGCCGTTTGAATCGTGTGGGGTAATATTCTGATATTGGATCTGTTTGAAATATAATGATTTTCAGTAACTTAAAAGAATTCATAGTGGGGTGCGATGTAAAATATGGTTGATCGAAAGTCCGGGCGTCCATCGAGATGATCGTCTGCTAAATGATCGCAGTGGACCCGTGAGAAAAGCACTTCAGGTGATCTGTCGAGATCCCAAATTTTGTTTGTGGACTCGCGCTATGCGAGGGTGCGTCGTATCTGGTTGTATCATCGCTGCAATGGTTACTGAAAAGTCGCGATAGACATGGAATTCTCTAATAACCTGACAACCTTAATAATAATAATAAACGTATTACCTTGACGGCGTACGATTTTTTTTAAATATTGGCCTGCACTACGCCGGTAATGCACTTCAGGTCGTCGTCGTAAATGATCAGGATGACGTGGTTTGATTTACGGCATTTTCACCGCTCTGAACTAAGCTGCGTTCTTCACAGAAAAAAAACGCACAATACGGAGGCCTTTACGGCCACCGCAATCCACTTGTTTTTGTCGCTTGTTTACCAACGCATTTCATTGAAGACGCCCGCTGCAACAGAGGCCAGCAAATATATTGTTTCGTCTGCTACCAAAGCGAAACGGATTGTAATACTTCAAAAATGGCTTTCATTGTTGAAATACGACACTGAGACGACAAGAACATCTTCATAATTATATATCAAGAAGTTAGTGATGTGGCTTCTTTATGTGAGTGACGATGGCTGAGTCCAGTTGCGGTTAACTGTGTTTATTATAGCGAAAGAAAAGCGTCTCGTCAAAACCAGCACAGAGTATGTTCTGCGTGCCGGGGAGCGGCGGTGATCCGCCGCTGCTTCTGTTTCAGCCAGGAGAGAGAGACGGGAGAGGGAAACTCCACCGGGCCCCGCTTGTGAAATCGGGGGTGTCGGGTTGCTCTCCGTCGGTCGGGGAACATGGCTCGTACCACTGGCTCGTACGGCGCGGACGTAGCACTCCTCCACGCTTAGTTTACATTAGGCGGCTTGAAAGCGCGAAGGCTTCCTTCTCGGACGAGTTGACCTTCTTGGCACTGGCATGTTTGGCCCCTCGGGAATGCCGACGTCGTCCATCCATGTGTCGTCCTCAGAAGTTGGTGTTTCCATTTGCGGAATCTTCAGCGTGATCTGGTCAGCGTGTCGGACAACATCGCCATCTGGTGTGGTAACAATTGCCATCCGCGCTCCCTTCGACTCCTTTACGACTCCCGGAATCCAACGGGAACCCGATCCGTAGTTGCGGATAAATACGGTTCTTCCTCGTTGAAGTCGTTTGTCAGCAGTGATCTGAGGTGGTTGTTGTCCTTTTTTCTCCAGCCGCGTTCGGTTAATGAGGTCCAATCTCGAACGTAGCTGACGTCTTACCAAGAGTTCTTCCGGAGATTTTCCTGACCTGCTGTTGGCTGTTCGCCGGCATGAAAGCGACCAGCGGTCCAGCTTTGTTTGTAGGTCTTTGCCAGAAATCTTTTTCAGCGCCGACTTCACCGTTCGCACCGCCCGTTCCGCGAGTCCATTCGACTGGGGGTGATATGGTGCAGTTCGAACGTGTCGCACGCCGTTCTGGAATGTGAAGTCTTTAAAGGGTTGTCCGGTGAAGGGAGTGGCATTGTCCGAAACGATGCAGTATGGTACTCCAAAACGAGCAAATAATCCTCGCATTACTTCTACGGTCTTTTCTGAAGTAGCATTCTTCACCGGAACAGCCTCAATCCACTTAGAGTAGCTGTCTACTACAATTAGCAGCATTTGTCCGTCGACTGGCCCCGCATAGTCGGTATGGATTCTTGACCAGGGTATGGTCGCTGCCGGCCACGACAGTGGCTCCCTTGAGGGCGGCATAGGTTGCGCTTGCTGGCACTGATGACAGTCGCGGGCCAAGTTTTTGATGTCGCGATCCAAGTTTGGCCACAACGGAGCGATCTGGCCAGGGACTTCATCGCAGCCATGCCAGAGTGGGCGTCGTGTAGCTCCAGCAGCACTGCTCGCCTTGCCTTTCGTGGAATTACCACTCTTCTCCCCCACACCACGAGTCCTTCCTCCACCGACATCTCCGCTCTACGGGTCCAGAAGGGTTCGAGAGTGAGATCTTGTGGCTGAGTTGGCCATTCTTCCAGGATAGTCGTTCGAAGTTTACGCAACTCCGTGTCCGCAGCTGTCAAATCCGCGAGTTGTTTCACCGAAAGTGGTCCTGTTTCCAGTTGCTTTACGAAGGCCACTTGCTCTGGGCTTGTCGGTGATTGACTTCCATCATTCAGTGGAAGCCGGCTTAGCATGTCGGCGTTACCGTTGCACTTCCCAGCCCGGTGGCGTATGTTGTACATGTATCCACAAAGTGTCAGAGCCCACCTCTGGATCCTGCTAGCCGCTGTTGCTGGAATAGCTTTGTCTTCCCTGAAGAGTCCAACGAGGGGTTTGTGGTCTGTCACCAGTGTGAATTGTCTCCCCAGGAGATAATCTCTGAATTTGGTGACGCCAAAGATCAAGGCGAGAGCTTCTTTTTCGAGATGCGAGTAGTTCTTTTCAGCGGGCGATAAGGTCCTGGAGCGGAACGCAATCAGCCTCGCGACACCATTGTTCAGGTGAGAAAGTACCACTGCCACTCCATACGGCGAGGCATCGCACTCCAGCAGTACTTCTTTCGAAGGGTCGAAATGAGTCAAAAATCCGCAGTTCTGGATTGCGTTCTTTGCTTCCTGAAATGCTGTTTCTTGGGCCGTGTCCCACTGCCACTTCGCATTCAGTTTGAGTAGGTCGTACAAGGGGTTGAGCGTGGTTGAGATGCGGGGAATGAAGCTCCTATAATACGTGAAGAATCCAAGGAACGTCCTTAGCTCTTGCACATTTCTTGGTGTTGGCGCTTCTTAGATGGCCTTTAGCTTCTGTTCTTCAGGATGTAGCCCATCACGGTCAAATCGGTGTCCGAGGTAGGTTACCTCTTGACTTCGGAATTCGCACTTGTCTTCTCGAAGACGAACACCGCTGCTGTGCAGTTTCTGGAGTACTTTCTCCAAGTTTCGCCCGAATTCTTCCTCGCGTTCTGCCACCAGAATGTCATCGAGGAACACCTCGTCCCCGGAAGGTCGCGTAGGAGTGTTTCCATCCCGCGCTGAAATATCGCCGGAGCCGAGGCGATTCCATAGGGCAATCTGTTGTAGCAGTAGAGTCCACGATGCATGTGTATCACTGCCACCTTCTTTGACGATTCGTCGAGGGGAACCTGTTGGTACGCATCCTTCAGGTCCAGTTTCGAGAAGCATTCTCCGCCATGCAGTGATGCGAACAAGTCCTCGATTCTTGGGAGAGGGTACTGTTCGATATCACAGGCAGGGTTTCCTGTGGCTTTAGAGTTCTCACAGATTCTCACGGAACCGTCTTTTTTCATCACCGACACGATAGGAGTCGCCCATTCAGAATGTGTCACCGGCGACAGGATTCCTTCTTGGCAAAGACGGTCGAGCTCAGCGGAAACCTTGTCTCGCAACGCGTAGAGAAGAGATCTTGCCTTGAAGAATCTCGGTCTTGCGTCTTTGCGAAGGTGCCGATGCACTGGTGGTCCCTCCATTTGGCCTATTCCAGGCTTGAACAACTCGCCAAACTTCGCCTTGAGTTCGGAGACCCGGTCTTCCGCCTCAGCGAAGTTGATCTTCTGGAGTAGACGTAGCGCTCCAATTACGTCGCGGCCGCACAGACTTGGTCCTGTGCAGTCCAAGACGTAGACTGACGCCTTTGCACTCTGTCCTTCTTGTTCCACTGTCACGTGAATAACTCCTTTATCTGGTAGGGCTCCTAGGTAGCATGATAGCTTCGTCGGGCAAGAGATCATTTTAGGCCAGGACTGATGGTGTTGTTGGTAAACACTCACCGAAATTACTGATACTGGGAAACCGTTGTCGACTTCCATGTTGACAAGAATTCCGTTCCAACTCAGCGGAATGGTCCATGGCTTGCGCATCGGCAGCTCACTGACGCTGTTGATCACGTGAAGATCCAATTCCTCTGCGGGGGCCGATTGTGCTGCAGCGATGACGTTGGCCTGTTCATGGCGTGCCGAACCACTTGACTGAGAGCGCGATTTGCACACCCTCGCGAGATGTCCCGTTTTTCCGCTCTTAAAGCAGACAGTTGACATAAAAGGACACTTTTTGGGGTCGTGGTCGCTGTTGCCACATCGTCCGCACTTCTTGTGCTGATTCTCTTGAGACTAGGGTGCTTTGTTTCGCGGGAAGCGTCCCAGGTGCTTATTCTTCACAGCTCGTTCGCTCACCTTGTTGACTTGGGGATGGTCCGAGCCTTCTCATCTCAAGTCCGATGCATTCTTGCTAGCGGTCTCCACCGCCAATGCTATGCGCGTTGCATTTTCCAACGTCAGCGCTGACTCTGCCAGCAGTCTCTTCTGCACTCCTACATCGCGCACACCACACACCAGTCGATCCCGGATCATAACGTCGAGGGTGTCGCCGAAGTTGCAGAACTCGGTGAGTTTCCGGAGAGCTGCGAGAAATTCCGAAATGGTTTCCTCCTCTTGCTGGGAGCGGCTATTGAAATTATACCGTTCCATTATTTCAGATGGTCTGGGTGAGAAGTGTTGGTTGATGGTCCCCAGGAGCTCCACGAACGTCTTTGTGCTTGGCTTATGAGAGTCAATGAACTTCGAAGTAACCCGTAGGTCTTCGGTCCTACGCAAGACAGAAAGATCCCGGTCTTCTACTTGTCGTCGATAATCCGATTACCGACGAAGAACTGCTCCAAGCGTTCTGCGTAGTTCGCCCATGGCTCCACCTCCGCGTCGTACGCTGGGGCGGTGCCGATAGTCGCCATCTTTCTTTCACTTGAGAGTTCTTTCCGAGAAGAAATCACAAACCGTCGGGACTTGCCTTGTCAGATATTGGGCACCTGGACGAGGGCTTCGACATCGTTGTTCTCGTCGCCATTGATGTGGCTTCTTTATGTGAGTGACGATGGCTGAGTCCAGTTGCGGTTAACTGTGTTTATTATAGCGAAAGAAAAGCGTCTTGTCAAAACCAGCACAGAGCATCTTCTGCGTGCCGGGGAGCGGCGGTGATCCGCCGCTGCCATAGAGATCATATACTAACTCTAGAGGAAAAGGTCCGCCATTTTCCCATGCATTCTGGCTGCCGCAAGCGGCGGAGCATGCAGGCAGACCCTCGGGGTCCCACACATGGTTACCATGGCAACCGAAGCCCCGCTATCTCCGATCGCACCTCCGGAAAGGGAGTCCCATACCATTTGTTCTGCGAAGTTTCGTCGACAGCATTCGATTTCACGAACTTCAACAATCCACGAACTTACCGGTGGAAAGGTATTCGCGTTACTTTCGAAGCTTTCTTTTTGCATAGCGCGCAGATGTACTGCCTCGCGTCAACGCTAAACTAAACCAGATAACCGACTTCACGGGTGGGACGCGAGTGGGCGCGGCCGAGGAATACGAAACCGCGCAACCACCAGATTTCCGAGATTTCGACAGAAGGGAAGTTAATGCAATATAATGAGTATATTGGTTTTTATAAGCGTTAGAATAGCTCCGAATTTAGTTTACAACGTTAAATTATCACTGTTTATGTTGCTGAGAGTTTTCAGTCTTCGCGATTACCATTGCGACAGTCGTCCTTCAGCTGGCAACGTTGCTTTCTTTCTCTCGTGTTTTGTCGCTCTCTTTCGCGATCTTTCACTCGGGACCCCGGGTGTCGGCGCACGGGATTTGCCACTCCTCCTCACCCACCTTTACCCCCCTGGCCGCTGCTTATGTTTCAGCCAGGAGAGAGAGACGGGACAGGGAAACTCCGCCGGGTCCCGCTTGTGAAATCGGGGGTGTCGGGTTGCTCTCCGTCGGTCGGGGAACATGGCTCGTACCGCTGGCTCGTACGGCGCGTACGTAGCAGTTAGGTTGCTTACAAACAAATTATTTACTTACTTGTAAGCAAAAATCTAGCCTCATGTGGAGTCTCCATGCATTAGTCCATAGCAACGTCCCTAGCAACGGTTTGTTTGGACCCAGACGCCATGTTGTGACGTCATCACTTACGGGATCAATTGCGGACTAAGACCAGAACGTTACGGCACACTTTATGCGTTTGGCTAGAGTAGAAGAAAAAAAGTGAAAGCCGTTTACAACCCCCTTTAACGCCGAATTAGAGCGCAGCTCTTGAGATGGAGGAGGGAAGCGTACTGGGGGGGGGGGGGGGGGGTCAAGTCACCTCGGGAGGGGGGAGTCACGTTACCTTGGGGGTCACGTGACTTTGGGAGTTACGTGACCTGGGGGGGGGGTCACGTGACATCGGGGTGGGAATCACGTGACGATGACGATACTGATGACGTCATCAGTGACGATAAAGATGCGGGTGCCGATGACGTCATCAGTGACGATGACGATGTCGATGCCGATGACCTCATCAGTGACATCACTGATGACGTCATCAGTGACGTCACGCGTCCCATAATGCACCGCGCGGTTACCCCGACGCCGACGGCGACGCCGGCGCCGCTCAAGCCGGAAACGGGCGCCTAAGAGCTGCGCTCTAAAACATACCCCCAGAAAAAGGGAGATGAGTGCAGTGACATTGCACTTTCGAAGCTTTTTGATTGGCTCGTCGGCTCCTAGCGTTGACCGCTTTCCGGCGTTCGCTATATTACGGAATGACTTGTATGTTCGACGATGTCAGTTGTTCCGTATTGTGCGGTGGTTCCGACCTTTTACTAATCGGCACGCGAATTTCAAAAGGGGACTATACCGAACAACAGAGCTACAGCACGTGCTCAGAAGGCACTGGCCAGCAGACAAAGATATCAGCGCGCAAGGGACGATTTTTAGAAAGGTCAATAATTAGTTTTAGCTTAAGTCCCTGTGCAGCCGACGTTAAGTGCTAATTGGACTAATTCAGGAGGGTCAAGAGGACAAGGCAATTTAACTCGTTTTTTCAATCGGTTTAGCTATAATTGAACACGTACAGAAATAAATACCATTATTCTGCATTTTTACGCTGTATTGGTCCCATCAGCTTGTAGCGTTCGCTGCGTCTGGACTTTAGGAGAAACGATTTATAGTGGTTTGTGGTGTGTTTATGCTTTTGGTGTTACGAATAGCCGTGTGTTAGAGCCTCGACATGGGAAACGGGGACCAGTGAAGGTTTAAAAGGGAGCGTTTAATACACGTCTGGCGGGTACGCCTGCCCAGCAAAAAGAACGGTGCGCCACGCGGGTGGTGGCGCGAGCTTGGGGTCAGTCGTCTTCTTTTGCGAGGGCGCTAGCACTCGGCCATCCTGAAATTCAAGTGTCCTCACTTGATGTTTCTTCTACGTCAACATCAAAAGTGTTGACTCGTTTCAGCATGTTGACGGGAGCTGTTGATGTGTAGAAACGTTGAGTCGGCTCGTGGCCAGGTATATCCTCACTGCGGTAGGTGTCACTAGAAAGTCGCATCGAGTTTCCGCTGCAAGTGCGACCTCTTGTTCTTTTTCTTCTTTCTCGAGCCTCTGCCGGTGCTCACGGAAGGTTTGTTGTCGTAGCCGCCGTTGTTGTTTTGGTGCTGTTGAATCGCACTGTGGTGAGGCCGTTCCCTTGGTTGTCTTCTTGCCGACTTGTCTCCGCTGTGCACCCGTTTGCGGCTGCCCTCGCCTCCATTCTGCTTGTTCGGTGGAGCTCGCCAATTTCCTTCTGACTGTCTACTCTGGTGTTGAGACTCGTGAGGGTCGTCGTAAGAAATCATGTAGGCCGTACCTGGGTTTCCCCTCTTCTTCATGTGGCATCGGTGAACAAAGTGGCCTTGGCCTGCGGAGTTGTAGCAGTAGCGTTCCTTAATTGGCCGCGCCTTAAAAGGCGCTCGCATGATAGGACCGTCCTCTGTTGTAAGGTGGTATCTCCTCCAGAAATCAGGGCAAAGCTGAGGTCCTGTTCGCACATCTTCCGCTTTGATCGGTTCCAGGAGATCCGCCATCCTTCGCTTGATAGCGGTTTGAGACATTTCTGAACACCAGGAGCCTCTGGCTGCTACATCGCCTTTCGAAATATGGACGTTAGAACTAAATGCTTTCAAAATAGGCAAAACCGTGTCGCCATCTTTTGTGACGTTGATTACACAAGCAGGCGAACAGTGTTCCTTGCCTTCTTGCATCTGCAACTGTGCGTCAACAAAAACGTGTCCTGCAGACTCCTTGGTCGTCGGAAAAATGATCCCCACGTAGTTCGGTGGAATCTCAACAGACTGTTTGGCCCATAACACCAGGGAGCGTGGTGGAAGATCAGGGATTTGAATCTGTCGGAGCCGTTCATCATCATCAGAAGAACTGCCTTGTTCCTCGAAAATGCAAAGCGTGTTCCTTCTTCGCACGATGGTAACATGCGGTTGCTCTGTAAACGGCTGTCCAAGGAGAAACGGAATCGCTTGCGCTTCACTTGGAACAATGGAGATTCGAACGCGGGCTGTAGCTTGGTCCACCGTGACGCTTGCTTCCGTCATTCCACACGGTAGAACTTGACCGGAACCGTAGCCCGCAATCTCGCATCCCCGGGACGGCTCGTTATAGCTGATTCCCAAATCGTCGGCATCTATCTTGCGCAACGTAACGCACTGGCTCCCAAGGTCAACGTAAGCTCGAATGGGCTTCCCGTCTACCAGACCATCTTGAAAGTACTTCTCGTTTCGTGCATTTACTTTTTCTTTGTTTTCGATGTGATGCTTTTCTACCGACACACTTCCTCTGCCGCTTGATCTGCAGTCAGCTGTTTTATGTCCTGTTCGGTGGCATTCGCTACAGTGTTCTCGCTTATTCGATTTACTGCAGTTTACAGCCATATGTCCGTATTCATCACAGTTGAAGCACCGTGGTTCACCAGTACTGAATGGCGGTTTTCGTTTCGGGAGTCTGTCGGCATTTCGGTCGCTGGGCGAACTGCTCTTTCCTGCCCTTGAACTGGTTGCCGCATCGGATCGGTGGGACGCTTCCCCAACGGCGGTGAGTTGGTCGTCCAAACGTTTGAGGCACTCCAGCAGATCCCCTGGTGTAGAAAACTTGACTACGCTCAGGCTCCGAACGAGCGCTTCGTCACTGATGCCTGTAATGACGTAGTCCACGATCTGATCTTTCGGAAGTTGACAAAGACGTGCCAGGCTGAGTTTCTCATGAAAATACTGTTCGACGGTTTCGTTCGGCAGTTTTCGCCTCGCTTCCATTTCCTGGTGTCGGCGCTGCAGGTTTACGACCGGTGGAAAAGCCTTTTTCAGCTCCAGCTTCCATTCAAGCCACGAACGCTGGACACTGACGAGGCCGTCATACCACGTTTTGGCGATTCCTTCTAGCTTAGTTAGCGCAAAACACGCCGTCTGTATCCCGGTCCACGAGTATATCGCCGATAGTTCGTCAACTTTTCGTAT
This sequence comes from Ixodes persulcatus, assembly GCA_013358835.2. NCBI lineage: Eukaryota > Metazoa > Arthropoda > Arachnida > Ixodida > Ixodidae > Ixodes > Ixodes persulcatus. The sequence continues at coordinate 24,585 of JABSTQ010000792.1, forward strand.
CCAATGTTCAACTGTCTGCACTGGATTCGTGACGGGGTTGAACACTGGTACTAGCTTACCGGACTCTGCAGGTGGTCTTGGGTCGTGCGTGTGCTGGGTTGCGGGACGAAGCAGGTCAGCCATGCCTGCGACCGCTCCTCGCACGGCGGCTTGTACAGCCTCTTGTACAATAGTCTGAAGCCCAGACAGATCACCTGTCGGTCCATACAACCCAGTCTGGATTGTTGGTGGAACGTTTGCTGGGCCTGCCATCGGTATTCGTTGCCCCACGGTGTCGGTGTCGGAGCGTTCCGAATCTTGACCTGCCACGCCATCTTGGCTCGTGGTTATGTCGTCGCTACCGCCAAGGCTCGTGCTCCCTGTTCCAGTCGCAACGGTTGCTGGAAGTCGGGGAGGGCCCGCCGCCGCAGTCTGTCGTATTCGGTTCCGCTCGCTCCGCCGCCGCCCTTCCTCGTCCATGTCGAGGTGCTGGTCGGTGCCGCTGCTGTGACGATTCGTGGCCACAGAAGTCGACTTGTGCTCGGTCGTGGTCGCTAAATCAGGCTTGGTCCATCCCACTTCTGATATGTTAGAGCCTCGACATGGGAAACGGGGACCAGTGAAGGTTTAAAAGGGAGCGTTTAATACACGTCTGGCGGGTACGCCTGCCCAGCAAAAAGAACGGTGCGCCACGCGGGTGGTGGCGCGAGCTTGGGGTCAGTCGTCTTCTTTTGCGAGAGCGCTAACACGTGGCATAATTTCAAATATCTTACGTTGCCTACTTGTTACAAAACTCTTATCTAGGTACTTTATTAGGCCGTCCTTTCTGGAGCGGCATGAGGTGGCGTTTTCCGGGCTGCAATGCTCGGCAGTTTTCCGCGGTTATCGTTTTTGCTTTTGGACCAGTTTCGGCTTCCGCAATTCGCCGGCAATGAAGATGCGGAGGATGAAGTGCTTCGTGGCACGGTCCAACAACGGCTACGAAACACGAACAGAGAAATGGTTCCTTTTTGCCACTGCCAATGAGGAAGGCCGCCTAAAGGTATGGCATGACGCGACCCGCCCCATAGACCGCCTGCTGCAGCCAACATACTTCCTCTGGGTGAGGCATTTTGAGCCAAGCTGGGTTTGAGAGTAAAGAGTCGAAAGTTCATAGATAAGAGCTTCATATCAAGTAGCGACATGCTTTAAAGCGCCGACTGAATGACGGTGCAGGTTTTAGAAAGCGAATGGCGGCGCGCAGCAGAGGTTTGAACGGAATGCCGCCATTTTGTTCCAGCGGAATGTGCTCGGTCATTTGTATTGGTTGTCGTTAGTTGTAAAATAAATATCAAGAGACTTTAGTACGAAGCAGTCTATTGGGGCCATATCCTCGTAAGCGCCCCAAGAAAAGTTGCTCTTAAGAACGACGCAGTGCCAGCGAAGTTGTGATGACGGTCACGCGTCACAAGTAACGCCGTTACCGGTGACGCCGTTACTTTGTTCGGCAACGTAGTAACGTACTCGCTATGTCTTTAAAGGTGTAAGGGGTAAC
>JABSTQ010000793.1:0-19954 GCA_013358835.2 Ixodes persulcatus
TGTCATTTGTAAAAACCCAGTTACGAAAAGGTGATTCTACGGATGGATTCGTAATGAAGAGATACACGCAGCTGAACTCTAAGAATTAGGCGGCGTCTTGCGCCATCTTTCCAGAGTTTTGAACTACGACCGATATTATATAGTATACCCCGATTTCCCTTTCGAGGATGACAAGATGACATGTCAAGCCCCTTGTCACTGTCCACGGTCGGCTGCTAACCAGCGCGACCGGTGGCACGAAGGGGCGACTTTGAGCAGTAAATGCGGCCGAACGATTAGAAGCCATCGCAGCGTCAGGGATCGCGGGAAGGCTTTCCAGACGATGAAGTCGACCGTGTTACGTCATAGTGTACATCCGCAGTCACCCCACTAATGCATCGCACAAAAGGCAGTCGCAAATCGAAGCGCGAAAACACTCCGCGTTTTAAAAATCCGCACTCACGCTGCTCTCATACGTATACAAACAACACGGAGTTTCTTTGCAGACAGGATGACAGAATTATATCTGCATACGCCTCACGCATGTCTTCTTAGACTTAGGCTAGGTGGCGCAAGCTACCGCCCCTTACAAAGGGTATAGCCATCCATCCATCCATCCATCCACCCAGCCTGCAGCCGTTGTCCGAGATATGGGTCACACACAAAAAGCTGTCTGCAGACATTTTTGTTAGCGTACACGCATGTGTGAAGCAAACCCGCTTAATTCGACCACGCTTTTAGGCGTGTCCGCAGATATTGCTGCCATCATGTTGTGGGAATGAAAGGAGGGAGGATTACGCACCTTTACGTTGGGGACCGGTGCTCAAGGGGGAAATCCGATGCCCGTCCCACCGCGCGGCCGACGGCTACCAGCGAGGGCGGTCGCCGCGCCGGGTTCAGCCAACGCCATGCCAACAACGATGATCCCGGTATCCATCAGCGTTTATTGAGTACCAGGGGTCCCCAACAAGACACTGCGGTCAAGCGAGCCGTGGACACCATGTGCCCGCAGCGCCCGCCGACCTGAGAGCCAAAGGGGTAATTGCGAGCGGAGTCATCGCCGGTCGGACGAGCTCACGCCGCTACCCGTCGTCGCAGGAGTTCGGGGCCAGGGCTCTCGGCAGACGGACGTCCACAGGTAGTGGGGACGCCGACTGTCAAAGCCAGGGAATCGCTAGCGTGGAGTCATCGCCGGTCGGACGAGCTCGCGCCGCGACTCGACCCGTCGCCCGGGTCAATCCAGGACTCCCCGACCACACGGCCGTCCACTCGGAGGGCAGGCCCACTCTCTCCCCGCGGATCGCGGTCGTCTCCGAAAACGGAGACGTGCGGAGGAGTGCGAGAGAGTAGGCCAGCATGGGACGTAGTCTCTCCAACACGATACGGAGCGACCAGGCTCGAAGCCAGACAACTCCGGCCGGAACGTCCGCGGCGTACGCCTTCTCGGGGGAGGGGAACCAGTGGCTCCCACAATGTCCACAGAAAAACTTTGTATACTTATGTGTGAGTGCGTATTTTTAAAACGCGGAGTGTTTTTGCGTTTTGATTTTCGTCCCTGTCTTACGAGGAAACATCAAACTCGGCAACAGCGCGACAAAATATGTCGATTATTTTCAACGCGACGAAGCGAAACAATCCGGAATATACGCGGCGAATGATGCGGAGTCGCTCTTAACGCCAATTGAACACTTTCTAAGCACGTGCTTAGAAACGCGAATAGCATAGTCGTAAGCCACCAGAATGTCTAGCGCATTTGTTCGGCGCAGTCTGCGTGTAGCCCGGAGAGCTGACTTGTTTCGTTTTCCTTCTCCGCAACGCTTCGAAAGCTGCCGCGGAGAAGCGTCCAAAATCTAAATTGATGCCCATCGTGTCGCGGGGGCAGTATTCCTGGCAGCAGTTTCCGCTCTTTTATTGCCCGGCGCTCCCGCAATTGCGGCTTCGCCGTGGCACGTTGGCCAATGGTGATGAGTAACCCTAAAAAAAGTGTAGCCCTGCCTTGAATTCACCTTCGGGTGGCACGACGCAGAAGGAGCAGGGAGGACGAGGCGTCGCGCCGCCGCGGTGGTGCTGCTGCTGTCGTTCAGGCGCATGTGCATGCGCTTCACTTCACACGTACGTGAAGTGAATTGACTGGCAAACGCCGACTTGTTTGTTAGCAGCGCATTACTCCCTACTCAGAACGCGGAGACGCGTAACACGGAAGTGCATATATAGTGTACGTCGGTGGAGAGCTGGAAAACAACCAGATATTTCGCATAGTGGACCTCTTCCACATAAAGGCGACACCAAGCGACGAAAGCTTGGAGTGCGAATGGCGTCAGGGAGGAGAGTTGCGCTACCTCTCCTGCCTCATACGGAGAGGTAGCGCAAGGCCCCTTCCGGACACCAACCGTAGTTCGAGCTTCGGCCGCAGCGTGAGGAGGGCCTGCAGATGCGCAGAACTCTTATTGCGAAAGGTTAATGCACTTGGGAGTATTGGCTACTTCTGCGAACTCGACGGCACCTAGCGACTATATAAAACACAAAGCTGTCATGGCGCGCTCGCTCGGCAGCTTACCTAGCGAATCAGACTTTTGCGGCACCTGGCGGTCAAAGATGAAGCCGTGAAAGAAGGCTCAAAAACACGCGATGAATATCGCCAATACGGTAAACGATGCGGTTCAAACTGTAGCCGAGCTGGCGGCTTCGCGCGTGCGGTAAGGGGTGCTTGGTGCTGTTAACGTGTCACAGCTGGGCTAAATATGGAGCGCAAACGCTCACCGCACGCTCGGAGGTTACGAGTTTAATTCCCCCGTACCTGCCGGCTTTGAAAGGGGCTGGCTCTGGGTCGGCGTCAGCTCCTGTAATCACTCTTGCGCAATGCATCTCGGAGAACTTCAGGTGAGTAGTCGTATTGCTCTGAGTGAATTAAATATATGGAGCGCAATTAAGACGATGCTTCAAGTCCGACAGTATTTTCGCTGCGAACTATCAGAAAGTACTGTATGTCTACTGCCCTGCCGGGCACTCGGAACGGCAGTCATTGGTATTCGGTCAATCAGTTGAACCAGTGAGGAGGGAGATCGGTATAATGCCCCAATGTTCATGTTGTCTCGGCGGCATCAGGGGTGAACACCCTTTTGCCACTTTGTCTGCATTGCCATTGGCGCGTGATACTACTCATCTTTCTCATTGGCTGTACCATGGCTAATGATTGGTGTCTTGAGTTTATCCGGGGCTTGAGACCTGCGGACGTTTATGAGGACGCACAAACGTCCGCATAACAAATCACCTTTTTGTTGAAGATGAGGCGTATACGACGAGCTCCCCAGTGAGCTCTAGGCTCTTGAAAGGAAGCGCGAAGAGGTAACTTCACTTGTTACAAAAAACCGGAGTATAGAGTGCGAAAGTACCATCTCGCCGGTAGAGTACATATATATATATTTTTTTTTTGCTCCGTACTGAAATGCTTAAACTGATTGGTTGATTTTAAGGACAGAGGGATAGAGAGATTTTAGCCTGGACGTTTGTCCTAGCTGGCTACTTTGTACTGGGGTTAGATAAGAGGGGTAAGAGAGACAGTGATGAAAGAACGCGATGAAATAATTTTGATGATGATTCCAGATATGGTTAGGGTGATGTTAAAACTCGCTTATGTAAACGCGCACGCACCCACGTACGCACACACACACAACACACACACACACACACACAGCACATAGAAAAAAACTTAGACACGTTAGCCGTCCGATACCAAGCATCAAAACCTTGGAACGCTTCTGCAGTTTGCAGAGGCGTCCGTTCAAATAACGCGCACAATTCCAAACAAATATTGAAATTGCAGTAGTGGACCATCTTTAATATCGTCTACAGCACGCGCCCATTTTATAAAAACCAAATAAACTTTTAAGCACTGATTTCTTTTCTTTTTTTTAAAAAAAAAAAAAGCAAGAGAACAGAAAGCTTGCTTTTTATTCGTTCTAAGGCTAAATCTCACCTGCAGTCCCTGAGAACAGAGCGTGGCTTATAATGTTATAATGTCCGTGATTCGCTCCTGGGCATGCGCGATTGTCTCCTGGAAATAAAACATTCTTAACCTTGCTTAAAAAAAAAAGTAGCGCATGAATATTGCAATTAGTACGTTCTTCAGTGCGATTGCAGGTTCGGGCCTCTGCACTATGCACGACGAACCGTCAACTGACGCAACCACGCTGAAAAACCCTGGCACGCGTCCCATAGCGCGCCGTGAGCGCGCTTTGGAAAGCAACGACAACACGTGCAACGCTGATTTAAATAACCCGCGACCAACTTTTACCCCTTTCGCTAATTCGGGACGGTCGCGCGAAGGTTAAAATAGAAAATAGTAAAAAAAACAATTTTTTTTTGTTCTTGTCTTAACGTGTGTTGCCACCCCCGACGACAACCTGGATGTTGAAGAGGTGTTCGGCTTAAACGTCGCAGCACTCCGATTCGTGCCGTAGGTGACAACCCCGGGGGGGTTTCCCCCGCTCTAAAAATACGCGTTTCGGAGGAGCCGTGCCCGATTTGTACCCCTTGGAAGAGCAGCCGTCTCGCTTTGATCCGTCACCTGGCGACAAGCCTCGTTACGCCAGGCTGATTGTACGATGCGCCGCATTGTGTAGCTAACCATCTTTCTTCCTTCTTTTTTTTTTAATAGATTTCAGCGAGTCGGCATTTAGCCAGATTCAACTGGAAGCTCTCTTCCAACTTTATTCGCTCTGACAGAGGGGATACGAGTACAAGCTTCAGTGTAGATGGAAGGATGGTGTTGATAAAGCCTCTTGTCTCGGGCGTTATCTTGTGCCACCTTAGAAGCATTTAGACCCCTCCACTTTCAAGTTTGCTCAAAATCAAAATAAAGACGTCTTCTCTTTCTCTCCTCTCTCTCTTTATTTCTCTCTCTTTTTAATCATCCCTCCCTCCCCCCCCCCCCTTTTTTTTAGATGTCTCTTTAAATTCCGTCTCGTTGAATCTTCTACCCTACCAACTTTGCGTATCATCACACTTCTCTTGATCTTTTCCACCTACGGTGACGAGGTTGAGAAGTTTGATTGTGCAACAGAAAAAATAGCCAGGCTCCGCCAAAACTTCAAGTGGTGTTTAGGGTTGATGGCCGTGGAAAGGACGGAAGACTCTCGAGGAAGGGTGCAAGAAAAGAAAGAGAAATCGATGCTGATGGAATTACGTAGTAAAAGGGTTTTCGGTGTCATCTCCCTGATGGCCCGGCTAAAGCTCGATAAGTCCACAGCGAGTACCTAAAACGACTCCCTCAACTCCTGCTCTAACTTAATAACAGTTGGGAACGGCTGCAGAAGGAATGAGCACGGACGACGGGTTCGGAGACAGTTACGTGGAGCAAAGAGCTTGTTTACTGGAACTTTCTCGGCTCGCGGGGCTTGTCGCCGCTCAGTGTGGCAAACTCTGTCCGAAAGTAGCGTCTCTGCGTTCGGTGTGGCGTGTCGTTAAATCCCCTTGGTTGTCGTTGGCAGTTTCACGGCGAAGGTTAGTGTCCTCTGCGCGAGCTTGATTATGTCGTTAGGGACATCTACGCAACGCGGAGCTGGAGTTCCTAAATGAGAGACGCGTGTTCTCAATAATACAATGAAAATAAAATAACCTCGCAGTCTGTTTTCGTCATGCCTGACGAAATTCCTGTACGTAACAAACGATAGAGTCGCCAATTGGCATGGACAGAGCGGTCAGCTCAAGTGACCGCCGTTTGCTAAATTTGGCGGGCAATATCTCGCGCACTAAATTTAGCGAGTCGTAAACCCGCTAAATATGGCGGAGGACGTCCCTTTTTTTTTTTCTTCAGTTTTAAGTAAATCTAGGCCATAATGAGGTCGAGCGTCATTCCTCCGAGTCAAAATTTCAAATAAAAAACAGTTATTGGGATTGTGTTAGTTAATTAGCTAGCTAATTAATTCATTTGTTTTCTTATCTAGTAGCCCAGATGGCCTGTAACGTGTCCCCAGTGCTAAAGACACCCTAACACAAGTTCTTTTTTTTTTTTAACGATGGACCCACTTTAATAAAACACTCGTGTATTCAGGCCTCTAACGTATTCTACATCCAAATAATATCATTTAATGTTGTGTTTGGATACGTTACGACTTAATATAATATAATATAATATATATAACAAATATTTATTATAGCAAATAAACACATAGTTAGTCCACTGCAAGGTTTAATTTGGTAAAAACACGATCGAAAAAAAAAAAATGCCTGTACTTCTGTGCATAAGAAGGCGAAATTTCCCGTGCAAAAATATCTTTTTCTCATGGCATCGACAAGAGCAACACCTCGATAGTACCTTATATATAAGGTTTTTAAAGGCTCACACGGTTGAAGAAGGGGGGTCTAAAAGGGGTGTACTTGTTTGCCGTGAAACATGTGATGAGCCAACGACTGCGATTAATGGAGCGCATCTAGCGAATGATAATCATACAGAGAACTGTGCGGCTTGAAAACAGCACTTGTGCAGGCACAATGATCGTGACGCTCCTAACGTATGCCTCGTGTTTTTTTGTTTTTTTTTTAATCACACTTTTTTTGCGTTTCGTTATTGTCTGGCTCCGCCCCAATAGTTCCTTTGATCCACCTTATGGTCTGCGGGAAAGTAAGACGCGCGAGATTTTTTAAGGTGGGCGCCTTAAAAGAGCCCTGTTCGACAATGGTCCGGTCGAATCCCGCAAAGTATAACTCAACACATGAAACGACTAAGCAACGAAAGTAAATAAAACAAAACGTCAGGATACTTATCAAATCGAAGTACATTTTGTGTTCTCTAATTGCAGGCCAGCATAGGCTTCCATAGACACAACGTGGCTTCCTTCGTGCACCTTCAAGGTCTGTTCGCACACTTACGTTTTCTTACGACCGATTCCTTGCCATCTCTTACGTCGAGAGACAATACCGAAACGATGTCGCCATCTACGAGGTGACCTTGTAATTGCATTTCACTAAATCGAAGGGTTTTTTTTTTCAGTATTTGCGTGATCACACGTGCGTGCTATCTATGAAAAATGGTCGTTTATAACATTATCAAACTTTTCTCGAGCCAAAAAGGAAAGATCGATGTAAGAAAAAAAAAAGGAAATATATTGAAATGCCAAGTTTTTCATGGCTATCCGATAGATTGCCCCATTGTGTTTTTTCGTCGTAAAAGATCCCAAGAGGTTTGAACGCACTCAGTCGTAAGCAGCCGCAAGCGTGTGAACCAGCCTCAAGCCCGCTTCTTAAATGCGCAAAGCCTTGATGTCTCCAAACGGGAGTAGGCATTTCGAAATGTGATCACGCAGCGTGTTTACCATTACCTGAATATTTCCGAGCCGTTTTTCCTCCTCTGTGGCGATAGGCTTAATCTTTCTTGCTTCTATCTCGCTACCTTAACTTCCATATAAGTTCAAGTTGCGCCCGAAGCCAAGGTACATGTAAAATAGTTCATATGCGAACAGCATTCGCCGCGGGATCAGGGTGATTATTCTTAGGAAATACGGAGTTTGATCGATTGCGCCCGTTAGTAAGCGAATGGGCGTATACGTCACTGTCGCGTTTCTGGCGCGTGCGGTGTCGTGCCGTCAAGTCAATAAGGCGAAATATAAATGGGTGATGACAGGATGTATGATGGCGAAAGAATTAGTCAGAAGGATGGGAGATCTTGCAACGATGAAGGATTGTCCCTAAACGTGCCCGGCACGTTTAATAATGTCTACAATGTTGAATAGATCCCTAGCCCCTGCGAGCCAGATCGTATTGTTTTATATATTGCGTTTATTGCCTTTCAAAGCGCCTAACCTTACAGGTTTACGTAGGACTGTCAATGTTAATTAATGAAATGACAAAAAGGTATACCGACGCGCGATAAATTGCGCAATAGACCTTGTACCAAATCACCCAGGCACCAAGCTGAATGCTGGATCGGTACCCTAGTTGCACGCGCTCACCTTATCCGTATGAAGCATTCGAAGAGAATTACGAAAATGAGTCGTTGACGAGTGTATGTGCAAAAGGACATTTATTTTAGAATTTTGTTTTCTTTACAGGTATTTTGTTGCAGGCGTCAACACGTGTAGCACTTGTAACTACGCTCCAAGCTTCTTCGCTAAATTACCCAACAGTAATGAGCCTGCTGCGAGTGTAGTTCGACGCAATACACGTGCTGGAATCTGCGGCGATAGCTGTACTGAAGGAAAAATAAACTACAACGAATCTTGCATGTTGTTTTCGAATGTATTCATTTGGATACTTCGAATCTTTTATACAGATAAATCGAGCGCGCGCAGCGCGTGTATCTACGTTCCTAACCTTCTCCTTGGTGCTTGGGTGATTTGGCGAACGGTTTATTCGGAAAAATGTAGTTGTGTAAAGCTAGAGTCAATGCATATGGCAGCTGTAGCTGCCAGCGTAGCGCTACGCTTTTCCCCGCGGCGCCTCTCATCGCGATTGGTCTAGCGCGGTAACACAGTAACCGACTTTAGTTCCCATACCAACCGATAGAGACCCCTGAGTCGAACTTTCGAAATTATGCATAGATTATGTGCGGCCGCCATGAGTTGGTCATGCACTGTGACCACGCATTGTACACGAGCGCTTCGTCAACATTCGGAGCGTAATCCGGTCGAAACTCACTCCACGCGAGTGCTGCGTGAGTGCTCGGCGCAAACTCGGAACCAATCACGGGCCTCACGCATCACCCACCAACTGAACATACGGTGAGTGAGGCGCTCAAAACTTCCACGCCCGTGCCGGTATGCCAACCACGCTTTTAGGTGGCCTCTCTTACTTTTACTGACTTTTACCGCATTGCAACGGACGGATAACGAAACGATGCACACGCAAAGGTGGCCTATAGGAGTATCGGGTATAGTTGTCGGACTCATCGGAACGATCTACTAAAACTCTCTGATAAAGAGGTCGCAAGCGCCGATAGCAGCTGGGTTTCCATGGTAACCGCCAGGCTCAAAATGAAGGTCACCATGGCGCATCTGACGGTGTGATCTGTCTTTTTGCGTCAAGTCGCTATAGCTGAAGCTGTCATATGCAGTGGCTCATGTAAACCTCGTCCTCTCTCTCTCTCTCTCTCTCTCTCTCTCTCTCTGATAGTGTTAAAGGGGTACGGAAACGAAATTTTTAGCTCTTATTTTCTTTGTTTAGCCAGAGGCTGCTGTGTGTCAGTACGTTAGAAACACTATAGTCTTCTGCTCGTAAACGCGTGAAAACTAATTTTAAATCGAATAAAACGATTTCTCATTACCATCTGCATATGGTATCATAACTACGTCGGCTTCCCAACTACCAAGGTAGTTGGGAGGCCAACGTAGTTATGACGTTGAATGCCTGCCGCCCCAACGCCACCCACGGAACTACAGCGCAAATGTATTCGCGTCTCCAGCTCGACGCTCGCCCTCCCGCGGCGGAAACGGGAAGCGCTCTAGTGAGGGTCCCCCCGATTCTCCTGCTCAGCGGGCACGGCGGAACTGCTTGCGATCCTAGATCACGAAATGTCATTTCCGAATGCAAACAACACTCTTCACTGTCCCAACGTAGGACTGCAGCCGGTATGGATTGTACCTTACTGGAGAGTTTTAGTATTGCGCATAGAAGCAAACGAAAGCGTTGTGCGTTTGCGTTAGAGTTGCGTGCCCCACGTTGTCCGTGCGCCTCATCGCCATCCAAGACCGCAATTTTGGGCTCCGCGCAAGCGCAGTGTGGAACACGCAAAGCTAACGCAAACACACAGCGCTTGCGTTCGCTCGTATACGCAATACTAAAACTCACTACTTTTGCACCGGCTTCCAACGCCAACGAAACGTGCTGCAGTGAGCTGACGTGCAAGCAGGTAGGCGTTCCTTCGAACTGGAAAGACTGAGATTGGCAAAACGACGGAGCGTAAAAATGGAAGTAACTATATGTTATAAAATATTAATAATAAAAAAAATCATTCATTTTTTTACTTTTGGGGTTTTGGTCTGATAGGATATTGGCGGCGACTTCGGACGTTTTGCCAATTGTCAAAAATCGCGACTTTCATAGCAAATTATACTTTACCCACAATTAATGTAATTTTACATAGATTTCTCACATAAGCTAGAATGTTCTCATTGATTTTAGACTATTTTTATTTTATTACTTGGTAATTAAAAATGCTGCAATTGGCACCAGTGATGATAATTAGCACACTTTTGATTGTCATATTTGTTCGCGCGTCAACGAATTATATTAGAGCTTGAAAAATTACGCATTAAAATATTTGAATTTTATTATTATTATTATTATTAACACAAATCGCGGTAATGTATGCCCCCAATTGACGCCAAGATCACGAAAATATGCCATTTAGCTAAAATAGTCTTTCCAGAAAGATTAATTTTGTTTTCGTTTAGCATATGGGGGAAAAACCCTGACATCATTATCAAGATAGACAAACAGTCAAACACTGGTTGTAATATAAAGTCTTATGCGTCAATCGTTGCGATAAAAAACGCACACGCACTTCAGCTCTCTGACTCGGATTCCGTCTTTGGGTTGTTGCAGTGAGAACAGTATTTATTATTTTATACGTTTTGTGGACATATTGTAAGAATTGAAATTATTCTCTTATTCTTGTGCTGGTAATAATGTTAAACCAATTAATGATCTAAATACCCAAAAACCCAATAAACGGCCCGCAGTTCATTATTTCCCATGACAATTGTCTGAGCAAGAAAAGGCAGCGAGAACGCACAAATATCAGCACCGATTTTTTCAACAACTACAAATATCAGCCTGGATGGAATATGTATGTCACAAAATAAAGTTTCCGCGAACAACTTCTCTAACTAAGTAATTACGATGTGAGACACATCTTGAGTTATGAAAGAATCCGAAATTAAAACCTATATCGAGAAATTAAATCCAAAATAGAGGTTAGTTTCGGTTTCGCTCCAGAATTAAAACGCGCATCCTTGCGTAAATATTACGCTAATCACCGTTCTTGTTTTCAGGGTAAAAAGGTGACCTGCGCTCATAACACCCTAGCTTCCTCGTACTACCTGAAATAATTTGTGTCGCTCAGTGAAGCCAGCACACTAGACAGGCTCAACAGCGGCACGGATCTCCGACCCTCACTAAAACAGCCATTTTGGAAAATGAGTGGCGCCACCTATAGTTAGTTGGAGTCGCGAATAGAGGGCGCGGTACCTCTATTTATTCGTCCGTTTCAGACACCAGATGGCGCGCGGTTCGCGACGTGGTTGAACGCACGAATTCTAGATGGCGCCAGTATCGAAGTGTGAAAAGGCCCGCGTTGGCCGCTGCGTGAAATAGATCCCGGAAACGTGTCGTGTGACGCTGTTCTCCGGCGGAGGAAGTTTCTCCCTCCCTCCCTCCCTCGCGCGCGCTTGGTATGTCTCTTGTCAGTCAGCTCAGTGTGGCCGAGTCCGGCCTCTGCGCTGTGTGATGCAGTGGGTGGCGCTCGTTTCTGTTCGGAGGTAGGAATAAAAATGTCGGTCCCCTTTTTTACGACGCTCGTTTTTATAACTTGGGTTTTTATTTCAAGTGACGTACAGTACCGCCTTTTCGAAATCGTATACTTTGCGGTGAGCGATTGAGAGTCATGTTAGCATTTTATTTTGGTCAGCACTACACTTTGAATGAAGACCTTGGGCGGCGACGTAAACATGTGTTGCTCCCCAAATTGTGTCCAAGCTGCGCTGTGACAAATGGAAATGATATTGAAGGCGTGCGACCGTCGGTTGGTAATTGCGCCCGTTAGATTCACCTATTCAGTCTAACCATTTTTGCCAATGTCTTATCTGTTTCGACAAATGACATGGTCGAGTCTATTGATAACCTTAGGTAGACTGCACCTACGGAGTGTGCGGGCTTCAGATAAATTTGCTTCGTTTATGTGAATTAATAACTGTTTTCTCTTTTCCGTACTCGGTGCTTTGCAAAAATCGCTGAGATGTTATGGTAGCGTTGTGTGGCGGCGTTTTGCACGCTGACTCGTTATTGCATTCTCTGTGCACAGTACGTGTTCAAATGGAATGTGTCCAATCGTAATTCCGATCGATATGATAGATTTACTTTGCTACAGTGTTAATTATATTTTCCTGATTTAAACTGGTCCGTCCCTGGTCTGAGCCTAAGTTCAAATTCGAGAGTGCAGACGGACTTGGCGTCGTAACAGCCGTAATGCGCAGAAAGAAATTAGTACAATGAAAGGAAAACAAAAGGATACGAGGCGGCTCGGTGTTATAGAAGTTATGAGTGTACAAACGATGCCATCGTACGTTTTCTTTTCTTTCTTTTTTTTACGTTCTGCATCGTTGTGAAATGCTCAAGGTACCAGCTAAGACAACGAGCTGGCGTGAAATTTCATCGAGCGGAAAACGAGCGTCACTTTCGTCATGTGCTTTCATTTCGATATGGCGCAAACTGTGCGCGAAATGGTAGCAGATAAGGGAGCAAAATTGAGATGTTGGAGACCCATAAAAGAGAGTCCCGAAAAGAAGAGAGCTTCCCCTTCTCTTCAAGTGTTGGGGTACGCTCTCAATCCTGCACTAGGCTGCACCTTTGGTAACACTGCGCGCACCCGAAATCGCCTTCTTCACGGAAAAACACGGTGGCCTTCAGAATCGAGGAGTGCTACGCGAAAGCGAGCGACATGTCACAGGAACGAAGGCGAGGTTCCACGGGCTTTGGAAATGCTCCTGACCGCAAAAACAACAAACCTTTTTTCTTCTTTTTTGTCAAAGCACAATTTTTTTATTATTTTTTTTTCGTCCACCTTGATACCGCATTGACGCAAGCACTAACATAAATAAAAATAGTACGCGTACAACGACAACGCACCCACTGGGACCTGAGTCAAGGCAAGAACAACCAACTACTAAAAGGAAAAAAAAAAAGGAATTAGTACGCGTACATAAACAGAGCGCATCCATCGAAAAGCCACAAAGGAGGAAGACAATCAGGGCCTAAACCCCCCCCCCCCCCCTTTTTTTTTCCCGCCCTAAAAAAAAAAAGAAAAAAAAGTTTTTCGACGACCGCGGTCGCCCAAGTCTTGGAAGGGCATGCGATTGTAGCACGTTTGTCCCGCAGCAGTTCCCCTCTCTCAATTGCCATGGTCCGTGTCTCCCAAGTACCAAGCCTTCGAGACGGATAGGGGCCCGCAGACTGGGGGTGCCCCAAACAAAGGCACACTACTTGGGCGTGAAGCGCGTTCTCTACTTCTTTTTTTTGTTTGTTTGTTTGTTTTGTTTTTTTAGCTTGGGGAAAAGGGCTAAAAGCTATTTTCGTTTCTCTCTCGTTTTTTTTCTTCTTGTGGGTGCGTGTGGGTTCATAGAACAACTTCCAGCATAAGAATAAAAAACGCACGAGAAGAATGAGTATAAGAAAATTAGTCGACAACTTGGACTCCGTTCTCTCATTCTTGCGGAGAAATCCCTTTTGTAGGAATCCACTATTGCTTGGCCGAAAGTCACAAGTTGCAGATGTCTTACAACGCGCGCTCTCACACATCGCTTGCCTAAACAGCCGCACTCGTCATATGAGTTCCCCATTAGAGGGGGCACACTCTCGTGTTAGTCGTTGATGACAACGTCCGTTGGGGACGCCCTCGTTAGAAAAAATCTTTTTACTATAAAGTTCACAATCTGCGCCCGTCCGGCCAAATTGGGCAAGTTGGGGTACGCTCACTGCAGACGCACAACAAAAGGGGGCCCACTCGCAGCTGCCCCTATGTACAGATCTCACCTCGAATCCCGGAGAAAAGCTCACCGGAGAAAAGCTCACAGGAGAAAAGCTCACCGGAGATAAGCTCACCGGAGAAAAGCTCACCGCAAAACCGGCGGATGCGGAGAAAAGCTCACCGGCCATTGAGCGTATGCGGTGAAAAGCTCACCGATTTTTTTTTCTTCTTTTCATATAGAGGCTGTTGGATCACGCGTAACATATGTCAATTTATTATCATTAAAAATCGACGGGTTTGTAAAAAAGAAAATGACCTTTTTTGTAATATTTGTTAAGCTTATTGGGTATATTGCTCCCAAATCAATAATTGCGGGTGAGTGTTTTTTGTAGCTTACTCTCTAAGCAACGAAAGCCTAACTGAGAACTTTATGAACTTGAAGAACAGGAAAAAGTTCGAAAACGCCCCCCCCCCCCCCCTTTTTCATCTTCCTTTTTTTTTTTAACCTATATTCGCTCTTTTCTATTTTTGAGTATACGTGTCATTGGAATGGTTTTCTATCCTAGCAATCGTCACACAGAAAACCAAACTAAGTCAAAAACCGGGTCCACTCTCGTGGGCACGTAAGCAATAACACGTGTCCCAATCCGATGTTCTTTGAAGCGTTTCGGCTGCGTGTAGTGCGTATAAACGTAAGGAAATGAGACGTCATTTCCCCATAACTTGGCAAACGAAGGAAACTAAAGCTTCCTAAAAATAGCTGTCACGCGCTTTGCTCTGCGACTGATTCCCTCACAGCAGCTCTGACCTTTGAAGTTTGCCCAGTACGGTGAAACGAAGTACAGACAAAACAAACAGGAAACGAGCTGCCAGCATACGCTAGTCATACTTCCAACAAAAAGGATTAGTTTCTCCCCAAGTTGGGCGACATTTATCGTGAATCTTTAGAGCTGCGAAGCTGTAAGTAACGCGTACTCAAGATTCTTTTTTCTCGCGAGTTTGTGATTTTTACAATGCCCTGCAACCAAAAACGATAAAAAAAAAAACCGGCGTTTTCTCGAAATGGTGAAGTCATTCCGAGGGGGTTTAAAAGAACTCGTAAAGAAAACCCCGCAGCTGCGCATGCGCCGCCAGCCTTGTCTGCATAGTTCAAGGTCTTGTGGCGGATTACGGAGCTCTATGCGGATGCTAAGCGTGCAGCGGAAACGGTCTACTGAAACTCCCCAATTTGCGAAAGGAAACGGTGCGATCGATGCTGAAGAGCATTTTTTTTTTTTGTGGACATAAAAAAAAAGGATTTGTCTTCACTTCGCACTGCACCTTTTAGCACGGAAGTTCCTATTCAATTATGATGTCTTTCCTTTCTTAAAAAAAATAGTTATTTATATTACCGAATTACAAAAACATCGAAATTGCACAATTGCTCTCAGTACTTGCATCGATTTTTGCTCGCATAGTGAGTAAGATCAGTTCAAAACATACCCGAAACGAAAAGGTGGTATGTGCATTTTCTGAGGTGTTACTTTCTTAGCGGTCTAACTTTTAGGAAGTGCTATTTTCATGCGTGTGTACTCGTTGTTTTGAGCTGCAGGGCATTTTAAAGTGGAAATCAAGAAGAAAATAAAACAGCATGATCCCCTTAGCTTTTCTAAACCAGATTAGCAGCACCTTCTGGCAACAATGTGCCTTTGGCGGTTTCATCCACTGTCGGGCGCGAGAGACAGAGCTTGCGTACTCTCTCGGGAGCTAAAACAAAATATCTTGCGACACAAACCAAATGTTCTAAAAAAAAAAAAAAAAAAAAACTTTAAATAAACGGTTTATGCATGAGTTGTTGAGTCAGGCCAGGATTCCAGATCAAAATATTCAACGAACAAACAAAGCGTATTTTCCAACCAGTTAGAACGTCCAATAGTGGACATTTTGGCTCGAAGGACATTTCGAATAGCTATGGCTAGAGTGTCCCCTAGGTCACGTGGCACCAACAATAAAAATATGCTGTAATATTCTGATAGCGGCATTCTATAAAAACACTAAACATGCGACAAAAAGAGCGAAGAGTTAGCTAAAACGGGATAGCAGCGTTAGTGGCGTTCAAACGTACGAAAACAAACAAACATGAAATAAGAAAAATGAGCTTTATTTGTTGTTTTTGTTCGCAAATATTTACAAATTTATGTCTTTTTAACCGACCACCGCCGCCATGGGACATACCGGGAACCCTTCGTCGAGGAGCGTGGACGGCGAGCCTCGAACGGTTGCGGCTTGAGGACCACCTTCGGTAATCTCGCAAACAAAACCATCCGGGTTGGAACACGATGGTTCGATTTCACCAGAAACCTCAACGTGCGAAGCTTCCACAGACGGTCGCTTACGAGTATTCTCAATGTGGGACTTCAGAAGCTTTCGCTTGCCATAGGGAGCTTGCTTTCGACCCATGACGCCAGAGGCGAACGCAACACTTTCGAGCGACACAAATTCGAACGCACCAAACGCGAAGCGCAGCTGCGTTGAACTGCCCGTCACCAGCTCTCGCTCTCGCCCGCGCGAAAGAAGATCGCGTATGAATACAAGACAAATGCGTGCACCATGCAACACGGAGAAACTACTTGATCTCTCGTCCTTGCGGACAGAGACCGCCATCTAGCGGGAGGAGAACAAAATGCAAAACACATAAAAATAGTTGAAACTTGAGACCGAAAACTTGCTTTCGGAAATATCGCTGTAGATCCGAAACGGATTATCCTACACTAATTATTTTTATACCAATCGATTCCGTAATAAATTTTAGAGGCACTACTGCGAACACAAGTGTTTTTTAAAAATTAATGAATTATGTAAAACGTCGTTGAACCCAAAAGTGTCAAAACAGCCGTTTTCAGTCGATTTCAAGATTAAAAAAAATATATATGTACTAAACACTCAGAGACATGACTGCACGAATGCACCAATTGAGTATTAATCTCTTTATTGTAAAAGTTTCAAGCAAATACAAAGAGCGGTTCTCATGTAGGAATATTTCGAAAACGTCAAAAATCTACATGTATTCTCTATGGCGCTTGGAGGTACTATGCCCTCTTAAGGCCCGTTCACACTCCTGCAACCGAGTACGACCGAGAGAGACCAGACCGGTTTTTAAGCCTCTTGCGACTTCTTAGGACCGGATGCGGTGCTGCGGAGCTTGTCCTAAGAGGCCGTAAGAGGCTTTAAAACCGGTCTTGTCTCTCTCGGTCGTACTCGGTTGCAAGAGTGTGAACGGGCCTTTAGCCAGAGTGTAATAGGTAAGGAGGCCCAGATGACCTTGCAGAGTCAGCCTCCCGAGTCGTCGACTCTCGAAAATTCTAGACGGTGTGTTCGAGTTAGCGAGTGAAGTAGATAAGGGGCCTCGTGTGGCCTTGCCGACTCACTCTCGCACCTCGCACTCTCGCTCTAGCCAACTGTCACGCCGACATCTGGACGCTCGCTGCTGCCGCCTTCCACGCTCGCTGCCGCTTTCTCGGCGCTCGTTCGTTCTTTTGTTTCTGGCACAAGTTCGCCGATTAAACCTTTATCTTCACTTTAACGCGTCCCGATCCGTTTCCATCCGCGACAATACCGGCTCATGTCGCAACGTAATAGGCTGCGGCGCGATAATATAAGGTGCTCCAGACTCACCGCGACCTGCGCTTCTCAAGCTGTCGGAGCATTATAAATTACTTCCAAAGCAATCAAGAAGTGAACAGTTCGAAATTACAAGGTCGTGCAAGTGTCGTCATTTTGAACATTGAATATCTTTATGGTGCACCTGGGAACCGTCACGTGGTTACCTACAGAAATCCTCGGTCAAATTGCGTCTACATCGCAATAGGATTCTGCGAGCACTAAATACGCCGTCGTAAACAAGATGACCGAATTGGTGGCTCAAAAGATCTTGTTTGATTTCCAACATTTCGTAATTTAATAAAGCGCGTTTTGAACTTTATTCAAACACTTGTTGGTGCGAATTTCAAAACATTTCAACATTGAAATCCTGTCGTCACCCAAATTTTGTCAACCACAAGGAGTAATAATTTTTTTCCTTTTACCGCGCTGGTTTCTTTTCTCCGGCGTCTAGGTAGTGTGTCATAAGTAGTAGTTGTAACGATTGATTAAATAAACCTTATCAGTATTAGCAGTTTGATTATTCTGTTTGCAATTTATACTTCAGAAATTAGTTTTGATCCGGTGGTTGAAAAAAAAATAGGTAAATTCAATTTTTATGGTGCTTTGTTTGTAGGATATAAAATTGAAGCTCTAGTGTTGACATACGACATCAAAAATATAAAATGCAATTTTTAAGGGATTTTTTTTTTTTGCAGGTTATACTGGACGCATTATCAAATCTGGAGGAACGAGGCAGAACCAACCATAATATTGCAGCAATTGCAACCCTGATCGTCGCCAACCGCAGCGCTACTACTCAAATTTGTCCTAAGCCGTTATAAGTCATTGTAATAATCTGTTAATGTAAATAACGAATAAAGAATACTACATTAGGGTGTTGCGACGTAGAGCTACGATCCAGTTGAGTCTGATTCTGTTTACTAAAAAGATCTTGCGACTAAATAACCAACGATAACCCCGATGTCGGGAGTTAGATCTCGCACATCATACACGTGATCGGATTGTATGCTATGAAAAAGAATACGTGAGTTAATTTTATTAGAGAGAGTGCTAAATAGTTCGTCAGAATCGCCGATACGTTTGTCAGATTAGGTTGCCCTGTTACATCTGTCGGGGTTTTTGAATCAGCAGGGAATGATTGGAGGGCTAGTAGCCAGTTGTGTTACAAGAACAACTTAATTCTACCCAAAAATCTGTACTGGAGCGACTTGCGGTCAACGAACTAAATGGCTAAAGGGAGCGAAGTTTAAATAGACACTCATTGAACGCCAGAGTATTGTAGCCAACGTAACCCGAGTGCTCAATGCACCATCATCCAGCAGTGGGCAATGAGGAGGGACCCACCGAGCAATGGGTCAGTCAGTCAGTCAGTCTATCAGTACTCCGAGCAATGAAGTTTGGTTCAAGTTGTACCACCTTATGTGGAATATCTGCAACTCTGAAACGGCCCGCGGCCGCAATCATTGGACCCAATCTCAAGCTGAAATGTCCTAGCTCCTTTCCGAAACGTGACGCAGCGCTAGGTTCTAGGCCTTCCCAAAGTTGTCTCTTTTGGCCACCAGCCGCGCGGACGTCCAGTTAACCGAGGCGCCGCCTATTCACTACCAGGGGCATATTGAGACCATGGTAGGATATATGCCCTCGCCGTGAATCATCTGTTAAGTTTCTGACGTAGCCCTCGTCATGCGTAGCCGAACACTGGTTCAGCGTTCGGCCGGGGGCTCGTGCTCAATCAGTAAGGCATCAACCGAACATGAGTGTCAGCCGAACGCTGACGCACCATGCGTGTCCAAGTCACGCCCAGCGCCAATTAAGAGGAAGATGACGTAAATAATCCAGCCCACAGGCCTTGTGTTGGGTAAACACCGACCTCTGTAGAAAACAAGGCGGACAAAGCGCCCCCATGGTTCGATCTAGTCTTGTACGGTATACTCATTACAAGTAATGAAATTAATCATAATCGACTAATTTTGAAGTAAGTTGGTAATAATTTGATTTAATTATTTACGAAGTAATCACGAGAGCAATTTGATTACTTTTGAAGTACTAAAATCAATGGCAACCATTACCTTTCTCTCTGCCCTTATGGCGTCCTTTCTAAAAGCTGCATAGCCAGAAATCCTCGCACCAAGTCTCCGAAAGCAGCATATCACCAAAATTCATAGATTAAAAAGATAAGTAGTTTATAGTTCGGTTATCCTAACCCAGTAATTAACGGTACAAAAGACCCGTTTATAAACCGGAAGAAAATCTGTCATTTTTGAAAATCTGAAGTAATCGGAGAAAATGGTTACTTTTTCAAGTGACGGCCAATTACCTTTTCTTCTCGAGTACTCCAGTAATCTAAATTAATAATTTTAACCTAGCGTAACTGTAATGCTAATCGATTACTTCTTTCGGGCAACGCGTACAAGACTGGTTCGATCTCATCGCCAACTGCGCTTTAAAGGCTAATCTGGCAACCACGGGTACACCTTCGGCACAACGGGAACGGGAATGGGAAGGTAACTACGGGTGCACCCTCGACACAACGCAAAGAGAGCTCGACCCAGCTGAGACCATGCAGTTTTTGAGAGCAGAGTTAGGGAGATGTTTGCTGAAAGGAGCACGAGAGTGGGGATGTGGAAGTGGAGCTGGAAGAGCACCAAGCAAGGA
>JABSTQ010000794.1:0-31854 GCA_013358835.2 Ixodes persulcatus
CCCCGAGTGTTTACAGCGGTCGTCCGGCTGGTTAATCCTCGCTAAGGTTCACCACACCACATAGACGGAAAATGGGCACGCAAATGCCCAAAAAGGGAACATCCCCCAACAGTACTAGAACTATTCCTACTTTTGACTGAACCCCCGTAATTTTCTTCTTAATACAATCCGCTTAACATCAAACCGGATGTCAGGGAAATGAAGAGAAACAAATAAACATAAAATAAACTACACCAACGAGTATGTCTCCCGTAAAGTTGGACGTACACATAAAGGTCACGTACAAACTATAATCTGCAATCCCTGCGCCATATTCTTCCATCTTTGTTAAATACATGTCTCACCAATAACATAGATATATATTCGGCTAGCAAGAAAGACATCTTGTCGTATTTTATTTAGTTGTTTTTGTTGTATTTTATTTTTTTAATGAATTGCAGTATTTATTTTCATGTATGTATATTCGGCTAGCAACAAAGACATCTTGTCGTACTTTGTTTAGTTGGTTCTTGTTGTATTTTCAATTCTCAAATGAATTGTAGCAATTATTTTCATGTATCTATATGTGTGCGTACTGTGTATTCATTTTTTTTTGTTTCTCTATTGAATGCTGCTGCCTGTAAACGGGGGAGCCTGAGCCCAGTCAAGCTGTTCTTGAACAGCTTTTTGCCTAGGCTCCCCTCCAGAATTTCTGGAGAAAAAAAGATTTGATTGATTGATTGAAATAACGCTGTGAATATGTTTGGTAAGGCACTTTAGCCACGCAAATGATTCTTTAGACAGATTGAGTGATCCGACTCTGAGGAATTAATCTTTCCATATTAAAAAGGGAAATATCACGTCGGTGTCATATCGTTGAAAGGGGAACGGAAGGACAAGTCCATGACCGCGCTCCAGACCGACTAATCTGGTCATTGTTAGCGGTCCCGAAGGATGCAAAAACTATCTTTAAGGAAAAAGCAATAACTGCTGTCTCAAATGTAAAAAAATAAATGTATATATATATATGTATATATATTCTGGTAGCAAAACGGGAATCCTGTGCGATTTTGGGCTACGATGAAATAACTTCCACTTGGAAAGGGATACAGTTTATGGACTGCGATAAAGAATTGCGCTCGTCTTATGGAAAGCATGCAAGGAAAATTTGATTTATGCTTAGCACCCACTCAGAGCTCGTCAAAGTAGCTGTCTGTCATTCGTATGCAATGCACTATAACATACTTGTTTTCATTGTGTCTGAGGTTTACATAGCAATCAAACAAGCGATTATAATGTCAGCTGGCTACAGTTTGAAGTTCAGTTACAAAAGCCCCCAAATTGTTTCAAAGTTAAATAGTGTACTTCCGTGCTTCTCTGGTTTCCCGCGTAAATAAAATAAAAAAAAACTTTTGCCCAATTTTTTTTTTTTTTTTGAGTGCTGCTTTTAGAACGGTCTTCCGGATGAGATAGATAAAACCGTTTTACTTCGAACATAAACAAGGATGTAACAAAAAATGTAAGGTTCCGTCACTGGGCTGCGTTCCGGAGTTGTTTACGAGGTTCGGTGTGGTCCCGACATGTTCATGTGTTATGACCGGCTCACGGAACAAAACGTGAATGCTGAAATTAGACTCCTAGTGCCGCACTTGCGGATCAAGGTAATTTACATTCCCCTCTTTAGAAAAAAAGCTCCAGCTTTCAGCGAGGCTTTTTTTTTTCGATGTGTTTTTACTTTTAATGATTTTCAGATTTAAAGGGGCCATGAAATTAAATAAAAAATTGGTTTGGGCTGGTTGGTACATATCAATTAAAAGATTAAAAGGCGTGACTAAGGTGGTTTATGAAATTCCTTTTAGTTGCGGCCAAGTTTACATTGGTCAGACCGGCCGATGCCTTAATGAAAGAGCGCGGGAACACAAGCTAGCCGGACGAATAATTCGGGTGAGCATCTTGCGGAGCACTGTAAACGATGCGGGTGTGAACCTTTGTTAGAGCACACAAGGTTTATTAAGAGAGGGAAGAGGATGGAAAGGGGATTAATCGTAGCTTTCGGTATACACAAAGCGGCTGACAAATGCGTAAGCAGCCATCCCTTTATCTATTAAACAAAGAAAGTGAGTTTCTTGAGGGCTGCGTGTGATGAGCGATACGATCCTTTATCTATTGCATGTGTTTAGGCGATGAGGATCAACAGTTTGACAATGTTTCGTGTTTTATTAAATCAGTTGGACGTTGACGCTTGTCCGTGTCGTACGTGGTTCATTTTTCGTCCTGTTCTGTTCACGCCTTTTATCCTTTTAATCAACATGAAATGAATTTTGGGCTGGGATAAATGATTTTACATTGGGAGTTTACTATTCGCATATCGTTTAGTGGGCCAAAATAAAAAGGGTAGAAAGTCAAAATCCAGCTTCTCGGTACCAACATTTGTAAATATAAGGGACTATTTTGTACCTCATTTCCCTTGAAAGCTCTCCGCCTTTTCATTGTGATACATCCGCTGTACTCAGAGCATGTCAGCGTTACCCCAAGCACGTCAACGGTCCCCAAAGCACGTCAGCCGACCCGAGCTCTCGCATTGGACACGAGAACTGTGTCATTCGGATGTATGCGCTCGTCAACAATTATTTGGATTCGCGTTCGTGGTCAATGAGTGCCCTGACGGAATTTATTATCACTTGCGAATGACAAGCTATATGATGTGCTCAAAAAGCACGGTGAAAGCTTCGAGTCATCGCACCGGTGCAAAAGCATGTCACGACCACGTGATTTTTCAATCCCCTTTTAAGTTGAGGATTAAAGCTAAGGAAGAATGAAAAATAATTTCATGACTCCTTTAAGCGGAGTACAATATGAATATAAATGCAAAGGGGGGGGGGGGGGTATTACATGAGTGGATGCTCTGCTAATCTTTGAGGATGTCACGTGGAGCGAAAGCTCGCGCTGCAGAACTCGGGGATCCTGGGTTCAATACCCATTCCTGCCCGTTTCGATCTGGATGAGCATCGTACCGACGTGCGGTCGTGTATCGCTACTGCGTGATGCACCTTAAAGACCCCAGGCTAGCGGTTTTACTGCACTGGCTAAATTGCTCATCTACAGCTTGGAGACTCGTCGCCCGTAGAGGCAGACCAAGTTCTAGGCTGTATAAACATAAACATAACCCCCCCCCCCCCCCCCCCCCAAATTGGGTGGTTATTTTTTTTTTTTTTTTGAGTCAGCGGCACTGTAGCCTGATAGTGTTCATAAAGGCCCTGTCACACTGAGGCAACACGACGGTAACAGCAACACAACACGTTGCCCCACAGTCGGGCAACTTGTTGCTCGCTCCCCGCGTTTTTCGACATACCTGTCACATCGCGGCAACAGCACGACAATTTGAACGACAACTAAAGTGTTGCCTCGGTATGACAGCCCTCGGCAACAAAAACAGCAGCAACTTGTGTTGGACAACGTGTGTTGCCCTGATCGCTGGCTGAGCGAATTTCGGGCCGGCAACACGACAACATAGTTAGCTTCGATGGTAGAGCTAGTTCCCTATCAATAACGTCTTGCTCAAATAAAGGCTTGGAAAACGTTATTTAACAATAATTAAGGCTGGAGTGCAGCTAAAATAATTTGAGGAATAGTTTTACTGCGTAATTACGGAAAACAATTTTCAAAATGGTCACAGCTACGGTCGTGACCGTTCAGACTGGTTTTGAAATTAGAACGGCCGAGGAGACCAGCTCACATTACTAATACTGAGATAAAATGGCATGCCTACTCACCCAGTGATAAAGTATAATAAAAATAATCCAGAAAACCAAAGATTGAAAAATCGAAGCATTAAAACGACCACTCTGATCATGATTGTTGATGCTTGGAACTTGACAAAAACAGCCGCTACCAGATACCTGATTTGTTTCAAAAATACCCAGGAGGTTTTGGCGAATGAAGCTATCACTTAGCAGGCGGTAGGCAAATAGACAGCGTTGAAAAATATTTATTCCACCGATTGTTATGAGGGCCGATCGTGTTGGTGTCGCAGTTTTGAAGCACTGTCATTCAGCTCAAGAACCAGGCTACAAACGACGTTTTGGGGTACTGCTGGTGCTAACTCAATTTTACAGTAGAAATAGGAATTGCCTGAAAGAAAGAACAGGACAGAAACACTTCATACGGTGGCGTAAATCCCGAACATAAATCAGCGATGTCACTTTCCTTGGTTAAGGCCATCTGCTTTGTCAGCGAATGAAGAACAGTTTGATAAAATAAAGAGCGGAAAATACTCCCCGTGTCAAGTTTTCTAATCACAGTCACTGGTTGATGTCGTACCGTGGTAATTTCCGGCCCTTCAAAAGCACTAGCACTTGTAAGAGTCACATTTCCGGCGATCCGCGCCTCACACGAACGATGGTAAACAATCAAGATGGCGGAGTGTTCCCCGTGTTGTCCCCGCCGTCAGCGCGGTGTGACAGGGTTGTCGGACAACAAATCGGGCAACACGGTTGCCGGGCGGCAGCAACTTCTTGCCGGACTGTAGTTGTTACCTCGATGTGACAAGGTCGCCGGCAACACGATTTCCCCGTGTTGCCGGATAGAGCTGTCCAACTCGTACCAGTTACCCAATTAATGAACCACAGGCAGCAGTAAAGCACGTGAACAATAGGCAGTTTCATGATACTCTTCAAACATATGATTTCGGAACTTTTCAAAAGAAATGTCATTAAAACGACGGTCGTCGCACAGAGCTTCGCATAAGTCGACGGAGCGGTGCTGGCGGGGCCGGAGAACTCCAGAACAAGGCGGTGGCGCCCTCTACTAGCATGCACAGAAGGAGTAACCTCTGCGGCCAGCATCTGGACTCTGGTTACCATGCGCTTTTAGAAAGCTTGTTTTTTGCATAAAAACAAATAAACAATTTTTTTCTAAAAGCTTTTATTGGAGATAGGTGCAAAATGACAAAGACGTGATGATTTTTAAAAATTCGAGTTTACAAAGTTTTGCGGTACAATTAATATTTTGATTCTAAAACCACGAATCACCGGAGATTTTAGGTAGCGCGTCCTGACCTGGGTGCGTGCTGACTTCTGCAATAGTTCACGATACGCCTGCTTGTGAGCGGGTGTTGCCATATCTACCGTATATGCTTCGGCGCCAAGATTGCTGTTCAAAGCCGAAATAGAAGAGTAACTGTGACCGCTGCAATCCCTAAACGAGTACACGTAGCTATGCGGTCACCTTTAGGGGTGAAGGCGGGAGGAATGGCGGCGGTGCAATCGCCGACAGTGAGCTTTGCTGTACGGAATATATATATATATATATGTATATATATACATATATATACATATATATATATATATATATATATATATATACACAAACAGACATAGTACTAGCTGCGTGGACTGTAATACTGTTCAGCGTTGAGCTGCCCGGAATAATTACCAAAGGGCTGCCCAACTGTTTTCAAATTGTTGCGAGACAAGAGACGAATACCCGCAAAAATATGCAACGCAGCAGTGGCATGACGGACTGTAGCAACAAAAGGAAGACATTGTTGCCCCGATCATGCGGAAGCACTGTTGCGAGGAGCGCTGCCTCGTCATGCAGTGCAAATGTTGAGAAGATGCATGCGGCAGCAGGTTGCGAAAACTGATGTACAGCTGCAGTCCCGTTGTGGCGCGCAACGTCTGCCGAATAGGTTTGAGCAACAGTCAACCAACAATGGTGTCCATTGTTTCCGCAACAATTCCTCGAAACATCTATCCCGACCTAGAGCAAAACTGTTGTGTCGTACGGTTGGAACACTTTTGGAAAGCAATGTTTGGCGACTGCATTCTGCCAGTATAAACGCAATCTGTTTTGTTTTCCGAAAGCAGAAAGTTACGTTGCCACAACATTTCGGAATCAAAGGTCCCGACGCTACCGCAACATCAGTCGAATAGTAGCAAAACAGCAGTTCTGCACTCTCGCAAATGCAAACGTGACTTTGTTGGCGGAGCTTGTGTTGCGTGATAATGTTTCGCCTACAGCTGCGCTGGTCTTTTCCGCAATGTTTAGCAACATCAGGACAGCACAGATTTTGCTGGGTAAAAGCAATGCTTCGGTAACTGTTGCGAGCATGAGACAGTCAACGGTTGACCGACACAGTTGCCGCAGTGCTTTAGCAGCGGACACTTCTGCAGTGTTATGACTGTTGCTACAACATTGTTGCGCGATTGCAATACAACTGTTTTCATGTTGCGAAACATTGTTGCGCCGACTGTCTCCACAACATAAATTGTTACCTGGGGTGATCACCGTAACGCGGATGCGCTAGTTTGCGCTGCCCTGCGCGCTTATCGGTCCGTTTCTCTGCTCCCCCTCTCCTCTTTCGGCTTCTCCCCTTCCCCCTCTCCCCCGGGCCATCACCGTCCACGCCATGCGAAGCGAGCGACCTGCCCGCGTTGCGTGTCCTGTACCTCGCACCCACGAACGTCACAAGACCACCTGGTTCAACGTGACGTGGCCATGCCTCTGACGAAACAAGACCAATGTTGCCTGACGCAACAGAAGTTTCGGTTTCAGTATCAGTTGAAATTTAAATTAAGATTACACAAATAATATTCCACATTTCGCGAATCCGAAGACGTAGAGCTGTTTAGTAATGCTTTGTGAAACGGAATCACATGTAAACCTAAATTTTTCAGAATTGAGCAGAGTTGCCCTTTAAAGGAGCGGTGCAACGATATTCAATTGGAATGTTTTTCCCTTTACACGAGCTTACTGGCACTTGTGGGACTCAAGGATACTCGCACGCAACGCCACTAGCCAAGAAACTCCT
This sequence comes from Ixodes persulcatus, assembly GCA_013358835.2. NCBI lineage: Eukaryota > Metazoa > Arthropoda > Arachnida > Ixodida > Ixodidae > Ixodes > Ixodes persulcatus. The sequence continues at coordinate 6,791 of JABSTQ010000794.1, forward strand.
TTGTTTGCGGTCTAATTTCAAGGACAAAAGCGATCATTTTCATTCAATCTCTCCTTTGCAAAATTTGATGACGTAAAGTGGGGATCGCAGTACACCCATATGACGATATTTGAATGCGGTTCATAGATTGGACCCGAGCATTGCGTTGGCACTCGATTTGAGCTCGTGATAATTACTAGCTCCAGAAGCATTCGGGTAGTGGCCCGTGTCCAATCGCTGCAACGACGACAATAGCCGAGCCATAACAATGTCTGGAACTCAGCGCGTGTCCTGTGCTTTGCCAACCCCAGCGCGTGGCGATGATCAACATTGGCGGTATATGATCGACTCCAGATCGCGTGGCCACTTGTTCTTGCTTCGAGTTGAGGGGGTGAACGCTGCTCGTTTTTCTTTAATTTTTTTCTGGGACTTCTATTGCGTGGAGTGAATAACGAAAGCTTGTTTTATAGGTTATTAACGTCAGGAATCCGCTCTAAGCGGTATTGGCGCAAAGTACAAAAATTGTTGCATAGCCCCTTTAAGGAGGAGGGAAGGGTACTGGGGGGGGGGGGTGGGTCGAGTGACCTCGGGAGGGGGGGGGGGGGCGTGTCACGTGACGTGGGGGGTCACGTGACCTCGGGGTGGGGGGGGGGTTCACGTGACCTTGGGGGGGGGACACGTGACCTGGGGAGTCACGTGACCTCGGGGAGGGGTCCCGTGACGATGACGATGACGTCATCAGTGACGATGCGGATGCCGATGACGTCATCAGTGATGATGACGATGCGGATGCCGATGACGTCATCAGTGACGTCACCATTATGCACTGCTCGGTTACGCCGACGCCGACGCCGCTCAAGCCGGAAACGGATGCCTAAGAGCTGCGCTCTAAAATAGGCATGACAGCCCTATGACCGTCCCTATCTGAACATACCCTCCATTCATTTCGCAACAACAACACAAGGAAGGAAACTCTTATAAGGAGTGGCTTTATAAGGAAATTTTCTATAGCTTCCTGATATCAGGATTTCTGTTTGTGGCTCGGGGCTTCTCAGAATTTTTCGTAAGTGGAGGGTTAAAAAAATGAAAGACGTTTACAACTTCCTGTAATGCCGAATTAGAGCGCAGCTCTTGACGAGGAGGAGGGGAGGGTACTGAGGGGAGGTTATGCCCCTCCTCCTCATCCGTATCCTCTCCTCCTCCTTTTCTCCGTCTGTCCTCCTGCCTCCTCCTCCTGTCCTCCTCCCGCTCCCCCTCCCCTCTCCCTCACCCTCCTCCCCTCTTCCTCCTCGCGCGTTGCATCATGGGACGTTTCCCATAATGCAACGCGTGGGACCCTCGTGACGTCACGTGTGACGTCACGAGTCCCGCGCGTTGCATTATGGGACATTTCCCATAATGCACCGCGCGGTTAAGCCGACGCCGACGGCAACGCCGACGCCGCTCAAGCCGGAAACGGGCGCCTAAAGGCGCATTCACACAGCGGAAGGACGTGGGGCAAATCGTGGGGCAAATTTTTTGCTTATTTTTGTATTGAAAAAAGTCTTGCGCCGAGAAGGACGACGCAGGGAGACGACGCCTCGGAACCCAATTTTTCCCTCGACGCGCGCGCTTGAGCCAATCAGCGAGCGTCCGGACGTGACGTGTCGCCCTTTTCCGGTTAGGAAATGTTTTCGCTGTTTTTATTTTCGACCCACAATGAACTTGGCAGAGGGGTCGGGGGATTCGTGCACTCGCCAAACGTGGCTGGAAGCATTTCAGCGTGGAAAGAAGCAAGCCCATTGGAACATCTGACTGTGAGCAGTGTTTTATGTGCGTGTACGACGCCGTGAAGCTACTCTTCATCGTTTGCGCGAAAGCTGCCACCGAAGTTCGCGGTGTGTTCCTACCTCCGACTGTGCGGGAGCGATCACTCCCAATCTTTTGTGTAATCTTTGTGTGCACCCACCACTACGGAGTACAGCAGTTCTCCATCGAAAACACTCTCGCACAAGCTGCGTGCAGTGTTAAATGCACGGACGCGAAGGCTCTGGGACGAGCCGGTGTAGCACCGTGCTTTGTTTGCAGAAAAACGCGACAAAAGAGCACCTTCTGAAGCTGCCCGTTCGAGTCCGTGCCTTTCGCCAATGCCGCATATAACCGGAGTGTAAACGTATGTATAATCATCGCCGTTGTCCTTTCAGTGAAGACGGTTGTCTCCCACCGCATTTGCAATCGCGAAGGTAAGGCAACTACAATCGTGCGAAGCAGACGAATTAAAAAATTCCGTGTTTTCTCGTTAAACGCGAAATTCCACGAAAAGACGCTGCTGTCGGGTGGCCCTGTGTGACTGCTTTGTATTTTACGACGCCGGCGTCGACGTCGACCGCAACGCGCGTTTTTTGCTCAGTGTGAAGGTGCCTTTACGCTCCGCATTGATAAATTACCCAAACATCATGGAGAATGCTGGGAATGTTGGTCTACGTGACGCACGCGTTCGCCTTCCCCGTATCAAATATTACAAGTAAATAACCAAAAATTAAGCGTATGAACGCGCCTGCAACATGCCATTTGTTTTAGGCTTCTGCTTTAAACCAGTTATTACTGCAGACGCCAGCACGTGCAGTGCACGTAGCTACACTCCACCGCCCTCATTGGTGCCTGGATAATTTAGCAAAATATCTATAGACCCTTAGGCTGACTTTTCCAAGCACCAGTACGCATGCTGAGGATGAGTGTAGTTCACGCGATGTAGGTGCCGGCGTCTATAACAGTGACTTTACTAAAGGAAAAGTCTTAAATAAAATAAATGTTTAAGTGCGCTCTTCGATGACTTTTCCTTGCAGTTTCCTTTGACTCTTTTCACAAATAATGCGACGGCGTGCAGCACGGGTTCCTACGTTCAAAGTTTTCTGCTTGTTGCTCGGATAATAAACCACACTTTGTTTCTCACGTGTCACTATCATTATGGTACTATCTGTAAGCAGGCGGAAACGCCACAACGGAAACAAAAACAGTTAACTGCTTGGAAATGGGGTTCGTCATAAAGCGAATCACGCAAGAAATACAAACAACATTAAGGGGTAGTGTTCCTATTTACTGCTGAAAAATGTCTCTACAGAGTGTAGTAAAATGTTCAATATAAGGCCAATTTAGCGTCTTCTAGCCTTCTAACTCTGCAGTGCATACAGATTACGCTGCGGTCTATGCGGAAAGCAAGTCGTCTGCTTTTTGCGCAGGAGTAGTTGTGACATCAGAACGACGCCGAGCTCTGATTGGCTTTGGTTGAAATGATAGCGGGTAGACCTCAATGCTAAATGCCTTAACGTCTACCCCCTAATTTCTCAAAGCTAATAAGAGCTCGGAGTTCTGAGATCGTTGCAACCCTTGTGCAAGAAGCAGACGAACTTGCTCTCCGCATCGGCATGAATCGCGAGACCACTTTCGCCTGCGCGATTGAACGTACTCAGATATCTCGCTTGCGCTAAGTACTCAGGCACCATCGACTCGACATCGTCCCTCATATCGCCTGGCCTGATATATGCCTTTTCTGCTTCATCCGGGATTCACAAGGTGCGATTGGACTACCGCTTTCCCATTTGAAAAGTCGTTTTTGCTGCTAGAGAAGGCCGTGGTGCTCGACGCCGCAACTGCGAAAACCAACCGAACTTGCACCGTGTGAATCTGGCTTTATACCATTTAAAAGAGACCGCTGTATTCCGACTAAACAAAGCACTGCTAAAATAAAAAATAAGCTGAAAAGTGACGTGCGTTTTTTTCGCGGAGAAGTGACGCGTGTATTTTTCTCTCTCTCTTTCTTTGTATGTAGGTTTTGCTTCGGGCCCGCGCGCCCGGGGCATGCCCGAAGCGAAATCTAAAGAAAAAAAAAGGAAAATAAAAGCAATGCTCTATTTCCCCATCACGTCAGTGACTCGCGCGAGACTTTCAAATTCCACTTTCCAAATGTGTTTTCTGTTCTTTAGAAATACGGTGTTCTCAAGCTTCAAAGTTGTGAGAATGATGTCTAGGATTTCCAATCGTTTGTTACAATTAGACAAGCACTAATGTTGATATGTACTTATAATGTTGTCCCGAATAACAGGAGCAGGAGCGGCGAAAATCCCATTTCGGACTGGTAGTTTAACGGGGTAAACGTTTGCTAAACAAAATAGGGATCGGGCGTCCAGACAGCAGAAAAACGGGTGGCGATATGGCCATAGAGTAATATACACAAGGTAAAGAGCGGAAACTGCCATAGGCCCCAGCGGCCCAGATAGCACGCAGCGCACCTAGCGGGCGGAATTAAATGTTCACAAGGCAGTTTTCCGGTTCCGGTATGGGTAGTTTTGGTTTCGAATTCACTGGTTTTGCTCACGGGCATACAAACGCGGCTTCTTGATATTTTAGTCGCTATTTTGGCTGGAATATTTACTGTATTTACATATATTTACTACCTATAAGTGCAGTTCTAAAATTAGAAATTGCATACACTTTTTAAGTAAAAATTAGCCGACATGACACAACAAAAAAGTATATTTTGCTGCGGTAAAATATGTCAAAATTAGCGAAGAAGAATCTTGGCTTGCGGAATTATATAAGTAAAACAGGAAGTCATTCAAACACAATTTATTTTTAGATCAATTATGTCAGATGAATCGGTTCTGCCGTAACATGTTTCCTAAGATAGCGAATAACATTTACAAAAGGAAATTAATATTAACATAATGAATCATTAACAACCTACTGAATGAGACAAAGATATCCGGAAAAACATGCGTCATGATTATTTGCTAACCAAGAACATTTGGCATGATAATTTACGAAGCTCAAATAATACACATCTTGATTAGAAAGTGTCACGAAGTCACAGGTCCCAAGGTAAAAAACCTTCCCTCTCAGCCTCCCAAGAGCCACCAGTTTTAGGTGTACCCTAGCGCCGTAATACACAGTTTTCACATCAGTTTTGATACATGAATTTGGGATACTGTAACTGTTATGTGCTGGCAACTATGAAGACTGCCACGAAGCGCGACACGAGCATACGCTCGCGCTTGGGCTCTCGAACAGACTATCGTGGATCCAGCCCAGCCAGGTCGGCTATGGACCACTAGGCTTGCTATGTAAATAATGTATATAACGTCTAAATACACAACACTGGCGACAAGGTGAAGAACCTACCAACGCGCTTTTCACGGTGCCATGGCGGAAGCGACGGCACTAGGGGCGCCGGCATTTGGCTACATCGGCGAGTTCGAATCGAGCAGCGGTGCAGCATGGCCACTTTTCCTCGAACGTCTCGAGTTCTACTTTATCGCCAACGAGGTAAAGTCAGCCGAGAAGAAGCGTGCAATACTTTGCACGGTCTGCGGGGCGGGTAGGCGATTATCCGTTCGCTCTGCTCACCGGCTTTACCCTCCGAGACGAGCAACGACGACATCGTCTCCAGACTGGCGGCCCACTTCAATCCGAGGCCGTCTGTCATCGTCCAGCGTTTCCAGTTTGGAAAACGCGACCAGCGTCAAGGGGAGAGCATCGCCGACTACATCGCCGAGCTTCGTCGGTTGTCGGAATACTGCGATTTCGGGCCGACGTTGGATGACATGCTCCGAGACAGGTTTATCTGCGGCCTCCGGGAAGAGTCCCTTGAGCGACGGCTTCTGTCCGAACCCGATTTCACCTTCTCGGTAGCCAAGGAGAAGGCGATTGCAGCAGAGTACGCCCACCGTCAGACGGAGAAGATTCGGGGAGCGGTGCCCGCCGAGAGCAGCGATGTGTGCCGGGTCGGTAAGCACACGACTTCGAACACTAAGATGAACTGCTCAGCGTCAAGAGAAGCAGCTGCGCCGAAGTCACAGCTCAAGGAAAGCAAGTGTTTTCGCTGTGGAGGGGCACACACCCCTGACGAGTGTCGTTTTCGACACGCCCAGTGTCAATTCTGTAAGCAGCGGGGCCACGTCGTGAAGGTTTGTCGACGGAGAGCGAAGCAGTCGTCCCCGACACCTAAGCCGACAAGCGACAAGGCGGTCGGCGGCGCGACGGTGAGACGGCGGACATGTTTGGCATTTTCCAAGTAACTGCCGAGGAGCCTGCTGTCCGGGTCGTCGTCGAGGTTAACGGAAACCCTCTCGAGATGAAAGTCGACTCGGGAGCCGTGTGTTCCGTGATCAACGAGAGACCTATGCGCCAGCTGCGGTTGTCCAAGCACAAGCTACGCCCTTGTGAACTGCGTCTTCGCACGTACAGAGCGCGACACTTATCGCGAACAAGCGATCGCCGGTTTTCCCAGTTTTTCTCTCTGAAATCTAGGGATGTCATCCAAGTTGTTATTGCTACGGAAAGAGCTCATTTAGTTTTATGATGTAAGCAATAAAATTTCGTGCCCGATAATAATATTTAGAAGTTAAATGCGGAAATGCGCCGATGTCGTGTTCGCGCTAAAAGTGTCGCGATGTGTACAACCAGCAGGAATTGAAGGTGCTAGGCTCTGTGATGGTCCAGGTCACCTACGAAGGGCGCCAAGAACGACTGCGTCTTGTCGTGATTAAGGGAGCAGGCGTAGGCTTGCTGGACCGAGACTGGTTTAACCATAGTTTTGTTTAACCCGAGACTGGGGTATTTCGGAAAAGGGACGAGAAGAAAAGAGGCCACAAGGAGGCGACGTTTAAGGCTCTCGGGATTGAGTTGAAAGTCAATACTGCAAGGAGAATCGAAGATCCAGAGTCTGTCCACAGCAGCAGTGCTGCGAAGTCACGCCGAAGTCTTCCAACCGGGTCTGGGCAAAAGCAAAGGACCGCCAGTCCGAGTCGAAGTTGAACCGACCGCTCAGCCCAAAATCTTCAAACCACGTCCAGTTCCCTTTGCCTTACTACCAAGAGTGGATGAAGCCTTGGACAAGCTCATCAATAATTCATTTTGGAACCCGTACAACATTCCCGTTGGGCGACTCCAATAGTACCTGTGATCAAGAAGGATGGCACAGTGCGAATTTGTGGCAACTACAAGAGTACTGTGAACCCCGTCGTTCGTTGGGAAAGCTACCCAAGCCCACAACGGAGGAACGTTCTGCGAAACTGGCAGGCCGTGCCAAGTTTTATAAGATTGATTTAGACCAAGCGTGCCTGCAAGTGTAGGTCGATAGTGAGACAGCTGACGTTCTCACCATCACCACGCACCGTGGACTTTTCCGGGTCACGCGCCTGCCGTTCGGAGTAGTTGTTGCCGTCGCTATTTTTCAGAGATACATGGAACAGCTGCTGCAAGGACTGGAAGGAGTGCAAGTTTTCCTAGATGACATCCTTGTATGCGGTAAAGATGACGCCGAGCACAACCCCCGTGTTAAGTATGGAGAAATCCTACTTATTAATTAAGCTGTTTTTTCTGTTAGAAGCGTTTATATTTCCAGAGTTGCGTCGGCATTGCTTTTTTTTTACTTTCTATGTTCGTGTCGGCGTTTTGAAGGGGGCATTTGCGAGGGCAGAGCGGCCGAGAGGAGGGAGAGCTTCCCCCGCGGTCGTTAAAGGGGCGGTGCAACGATTTTATGATTAAAAGAATTCGCATCTTGTCATTTTTACGTTGTTTATCGTGTCCCGGAGGATAGAGAAAACACCTCCTTCATTAAAAATGTCGCGGTTCGGCTGCACAATCGCAAAGCAAAAGTCGAGGTTTTTCGCCCACCTGCAGCCCCAAGTGACAGCCGAAGGAACTACGGCGAAAAGATTACGTGACCTCGCTCGGCTCTAAGCTGCAGCATAACGCCCGCTAATGTCAGCAGAGAGAGGGAGAGGAAGCGTCCTCCGAGAGAGTACACGGGAACCTACACGGCACTCCAAATGACGTCACTAGGAGTGCGACCAGGTGTGACCCTGAAGACTGGGAGTGAGTTGAGGGGTGCCCGAAACGCCAATATTTATCTTTTTTTTACGCAAAAACTAGGACACGCAGGCGAAATCGGTTTTCTGTTCTTTACTTCAGATGTGTCAGAGGGCAACTTCCACAAATCTTTGACCGAAGTCCGGAAATTGTTGCACCCCCCCTTTAAGAAATGTCTCGGGTTTCGGGAGAGCGCATGCTTTGAGCTGCGTGCGGCTTTTAACCGAATGTTCCTGTGGATAGAGGGTTTCGCCGCTTAGTATCAAATTGCCGCTTTTTACCCGAGGTAATAATTTAGCTGTTGGCGCCAGCCAGTCTGTGGAAAATGCAGAGAACAATTCTACAAGGAATTCGGATTTGGCGGTTGGAACGCCACGTTGACAGCTCGCCGACCATTGGGCAACAGTGTACCACGTGGGAGTGGTGAAATTTGAAGGGATTGGTCGGTCCCTGATGGGAAAGGAGGCTCCTACGAGCCTACAAAAGGAGTGCGGAGAGTATTCTCGGAGATTTGGCTTCGATTCGATTTTGGGAGACTGGGGACAAAAGTACGGGGTTTTAATTTTGGAACTTGAACTCATGACTGTTGAGTTGTTTTGTTTCGTATAATTTTGGAGTTTTAACTCATGACTGTTGAGTTGTTTTGTTTCATAATAAACGTGGCCACACTGGTCTCTGTAAAGCCAACCATAGTCGCAATGTGTTCAGCGGGATCGAACAACTTTTAGTTTTTTTTTATCAACTTCCCGGGGGGCTGTTGTCATCGGGCGAGCACCATCATCGGTCGTCACCATCCGGACAAGGACGCCCGCCCCCACCAGGTCCCCTCGGAGAGTTGACCGTCTCTCGAACAGACTCTCGTGGATCCAGCCCAGCCAGGTCGGCTATGGACCGCTACGCTTGCTATGTAAATAATGTATATAAAGTCTAAATACACAACAGTAACATTTTTTGTTTTTGGTTAAAACAGAAAACACCAAACCATACATGAAAGACTAAATCAGGTACAGGCAGATTTATAGAGACCAAAACTGCACTGTTAAATAAAATATTTCTTAGTTATGTATACATAACTTCACATTAAAAAATACACCATTACCCTTTGATTGTGTCGAATTGTATCCCCAGAAAAAGCAGACCGGAAACATACTTTATCTAGGTTCAAGTTAAAGAAACGGACATGCCAACACAGACGCACTCAGCGAAACATCTTTAAGAACCTTTTCTGACACTCATCGCAACAAAGACGGAAAGAACCGACACCCGACAGTGTTGCAAACAAAACAGCACAAACATTTGGTACATTTGCTTCATTCTCGACAATGGCAAGGAAGTGAGATTCTAGCGGCTTGATGAAATCGAAAGCAGTCTCTGAGGGTACAACTAGATTCCCAAACAACTTACCGGGCACGTGATACGCTTTTAACATCAGGAAATACTGGTGAAGTGCTGTCACCTTCTCAGACTTGTCCTTCAAAAATTCAGTACAGAAAAGTTCTGAGTCATTTCCTCAAGAAAAAGTTTGATAAAAAAAAATCTGCCGACATATAATGTGCAGGAGTCGTCCATTACAATTGATCTTGTGTTCGACCTAAAAAGCCTATTGATTTTTTTTAAATTTTTGAGCATCGCCTGGTACGGTATTGCTTAACGTAGTGTTTGTTATTAGTGATCAGTAGATCTCACAAAATTTCGATGAGTGAAGTCAGTCAGCCACCCAAATGAGGCGACTGGTCTCTTGATTGTAAATGAGCAATTTAGTTAGCGCTGTACGGTTGCTAGCCTTAGTCCTTTAAAGGGGGGGTGCAACGATTTCCGGACTTCGGTCAAAGATTTGTGGATGTTGCCCTCTGACACTTTTGAAGCAAAGAACAGAAAACCGATTTCGCCTGCGTGTCCTAGTTTTTGCCTAATAAAAAGATAAATATTGGCATTTCGGGCACCCCTCAACTCACTCCCAGTCTTCAGGGTCACACCCGGACGCACTCCCAGTGACGTCATTCGGAGTGTCGTGTAGGTTCCCGTGTGCTATCTTGGAGGACGCTTCCTCTCCCTCTCTCCGCTGACATTATCGGGCGTTATGCTGCAGCTTAGAGACGAGCGAGGTCACGTAATCTTTTCGCCGTAGTTCCTTCGGCGGCCACTTGGGGCTGCAGGTGGGGGAAAAAGCTCGACTTTTGTTTTGCGATTATGCAGCGGAATCGTGACATTTTTAATGAAGGAGATGTTTTCTCTATCCTCCGGGACACGATAAACAACGAAAAAATTACAAGATGCAAATTCTTTTAATCATAAAATCGTTGCACCGCCCCTTTAATGAACGTCACGTAGAGATGATTACACAAACTCGTGTCGATAATACGCTCATAGGCCTGTAGTACTCAAGTTTTGAGTAGCGCCCCTAGGAAATCAAATCAATAGCTTTCAATTCGCGGTCTGGTTTCTGGTAGAAGACAAGAACAAAAACTTAATGGCAGGTATCTTTAGCTTTCGGACAGAATGCTAAAGGCGCGAAATGCAGCTTTTCTTGTTAATTTTATGTCTTTCTTTAGCTATTTTAAACGTTTGGTTAGCGCGCAGGGACAGACGATTGTGAAGGACCCTTCCTGCTGCATAATAAAACACAACGTTTTATTAATTTTTATCTATGTTTTACATGGTCGCGTCTGGCGGACCCTGCAGCTGCACTTTACTCTAGCATCCTTGCGGATGCACTCTACCCCCCCCCCCCCCCCCCGCCCTCCCTCCCTCCTCCAGACAGCAACACATACCAACAGGCCTATCCAAATCGAAACAGGCAGCGGCAGAGATTGAACTCTGGATCTCATTCGGCGTTCGGCGTGGAACATCGCCAGATTTCGCTCCGCGTGTCCTCTGCGACGCGTAGCATACTAACAGCGTTTTTCTCCTTATTCCTCTGAGAGGTGCAACCCTGCCAAACGAACAAAGGCAGTTTCGACAGTTAGCTCGACAGTTACCGTGAATAATGTGGAATATGTTGAAGATATTCTTCCCGGAGACCGGAGACCAACCTGTCTCGGAGCATATTGTCCAGCGGCGACCCGAAGTCGCAGTGCTCCGACAGCCGACGAAGCTTGTCGATGTACTCAGCGATGCTCTCACCCAGCCGCTGTTAGCGTTTCCAGAACTGAAACCGCTGCACGATAACGGACGGCCTAGGGTTGAAGTGAGCCATCAGCTTCGAGACGATATCAACTTGTCTCAGACGAAATAGCCGTCGAACAGAGAGAACGAATGATGGCATACGTCGCCACCCCACAGACCGTCATCACAGCACTCTTCTTATCGGCCGCCTGTAGGTCGTTCGCGATGAAGTAGAACTCTAGTCGCTCTAGGTACAAAGGCAATATCCGAGGACGACGACGATGACGATGACAGTAAGCTGGGCCGGGTGAACGCGGCGCTAGGTTCTGGTCCTGGACATGAATGCATCGGGGGTGGCAGCCGTCTACCACCACTGGGCCACACCCTTGGAGCCGCTGCCTTCACCGAATCGAGCGACCGCACCGTCAGGTGCCAGGACTGTGCCATTAAGAACGTACATCGGACGGCCCGCCGAGGATCGCCTTGGCTCTTTGGCCTGCTCGCCTGGGCCGTCACCGGGCCTCCAGGACTCGCGCGGCGGTTCGGAAGAGCGGGTCGTCCTCGTCATGCATGGCGTCTTCGTCACCGCCTGGCCGCCAGGGCTTTCCCAGCCCCAACGCACGGTGGGGCCTGCGGACGCCATCCTGGAGAGCTTGCCAGGACACTCCTGCTAGCTGGACGGGGGACCGGCCAAGCGAGCAGCCCACTAGGAAGCACTGGGCCCACATCACCCGCAACATCGGCCAGTGCCCTCACCCGCGGGCTTTATTTCACATCGTCAGCACAGCTCTGTCATCTACACGTCGTCGTCCTCCCCTTGTACATATCATCTCATAATCGTCATCACTAGACGTGGCACCGCGGGCCTCCATGGTACGGGCTGTAGCCTTTCCGCGGTGCCACGGCTCTCCTGAGCCAATAAAGCTTATTATATTATTATTCGCGTCGGTACCCGGCACGAACTCGCCGATGGTGCCAAATATCGTGGCTGCCGCCATCATACCTTGCTGGCCGAGCGCGTCCGCTTCGTCCCCCGTTGCCGTCGTAGCTCATTTCTTTACCTCGTCGCCAATGTGATATATTTATTAGCGGAAGGGTTACAAGTCTATTTACACTACAAGTAGAACGTCTGCCCTGAGGCCTACACCGCAGCGTTCCATCTGGCATGACAGTCAGCCGTCGTCCTCTTCCCTCACGTGGCACGCACCACTTGCAAAGCTGCCTGACGGGGAACCGAGTCGACGTCTCACAGTTTTAAATTCTTCAAATATTATTAAAGCATCATACTTTTAAGCTGTAATATTTTTAAACAGTAATCTTTCAGACTAAGTTTTGTAGTAGCGCCGTTTTGCGGACGGGATTGGAGGCGTATCTGGGCAGCGAACCGGTCGGAGTCTTCGCTTTTTCCCTTGTGTATATTAAGGCTGAACTCCATGGGACGAATATGCTGCGAATAACCGACGAATTTTGCCCGGCGGCTTTTGCTCTGCACGTGGAATCAACACAGTGGCTGCTACGTCGCGCGCAAAGCGAGCGTGCCGTCGGGCGGCGTTCGTCAGGTATTCGTCGCATAACTCGCTTCATGGAGTTCAGCCTTTACTCTATGATATGGCGGCGTAAAAGCAACGAGAGCGAGACTGATTCGACTTGATCACGCGCAGCTCCTTATCTAGAGCGAGTCGGCATCTTGAAACTCCGACCCGGAAAAGTTCAGCGTCGAGCGCTCGAGGGGAGAGTGAACAGGAACTTTCGAGAACAAAAAAGTAGCACCAAATGATAAAAGTTACGTCCCGAGTAGGAATAAAACTGAATTTTCTAGATCTCCAAAACCAAGCGTTGCTTGCTCGGCCCCGCGCTCGGCATCGTCCTTTAAAAGCGCGTTATCCCGATTCAACGCAAAAGGAAGGCAGAAATGACTAATAAAAAAATAGGGAGAGACTACATGAACGTGCAGTGTCACAGTCCTAACGCGCTTAGAACGGCTTGAGTGAAACGACGTGGACCACTTGGGTTAGTGGCTGGCGGCGTCCTGATGGCCGGGTCCTGTCGGGGAGCATCTCGTACTTCAAGCCCCCGAAGGCGGCGAATAACCTTGTAAGGTCCGAAGTAGCGTTTTATTACTTCCTCACTAAGGCCGCGGCGGCGAATGGGCGTCAACACCCACACCCTGTCTCCGGACTGGAACGCCACGTCGCGACGACGAAGGCTGTAACAGCCATCGACGACATGTTGTCGGTCCTTTATCCGAAGGCGACCTAGCTGGCGTACCTCTTCTGCCCGTTGGGTGACCAGATGGGCGTCGTCAGTGCCATCGTCCGTCGGGTCGTGGGGCAGCATGGCTCCAGAATCTTTGGAGAATAAAAATATTTGATTGATTGATTGCTTGATTGATCTTCACCTTTTTGCCGTGCACCAGCTGAAAACAGTGTATTCCCAGTAGTCTCTTGAACCGCCGTGTTGTATGCCAACGCGATGCAGGGCAACACCTCATCCCACGTCTTGTGCTCCACGTCAACGTACATAGAGATCATGTCGGCGATGGTCTTGATTAATCGCACCGCCAGCCTATTGGTCTGCGGGTGGTATGCGTGGTTCGACGGTGGTTTGTGTGGCTCAGCCGGAGTATATCTTGGGTCAGTTGCGCCTTGGACGATGAGCCTCGGTTCGTAATCAAGATTTGGGGCGCGCTGTGCCGGAGGACGATGGACTCCACGTAGAACTTGGCTACTTCCACAGCGGTTTCTGACGGGAGTGCTTTTGTCTCGGCGTACCGGCTGAGAAAATCAGTTGCCACAATTATCCAACGGTTTCCCTGCGTCGATGGCGGAAAAGGTCCAAGTAAGTTTGTTATGTACACTTAATTGCGTTGAAGGCTATTTACATATTTACAGGTCAGTTTAGTCGGGACAATCACTGTGGACCAGCAGTTCGATCAGGGTCGAGGCGCGAGCAATATCGAAGGTTTGCCCCTCGTTGTCGTCTTCCATGTGACGCGACGGCACGCTCGCAGTGACGCCGAGCTGGCGCGTATATTACAAAATAAATTCCTATATGCTGGAACGGTGCAGTCAGGGCGCGATCGGCTTGTGGTAGCCTGCAGGCTTTGTCGGCGTTTTCTTCTTACGCTGGCACTCGTAGCACGATCATGTGACTTTTAGAACGCTACAATTGTTCTTCTTTGAGTGCCAGACGACGCGACAGAGATGTCAACTTTTTGTTCAAATGCCTTCACGGAGTCAGTGATTGCCCTGACCTAACTGCAGCGATAAATATTCATGTTCCGAGGGTTTTTTTTTGCTAATTTCTCTTCCATTTTATGTCAGTCAACTCTTCCAAACCTGCCCCATGACACGCATTCAGACCTTGTATAATACTTTCGATGCTTTTTGAATTGCCATTTTAGAGCGCAGCTCTTAGGCGCCCGTTTCCGGCTTGAGCGGCGTCGCCGTCGCCGTCGGCGTCGGCGTAACCGCGCGGTGCATCATGGGTAAATTTCCCCGCTAAATTGAGCGAAAAAATTTCCCCGCTAAATTTAGCGGAAAATTTTTCCCGCTAAATTTAGCGGAAAAGTTCCCCGCTAAATCTAGCGGAAATTTTTCCCGCTAAATCTAGCGGAAATTTTTCCCGCTAAATCTAGCGGAAAATTTTGCCCGCTAAAATTAGCAGAAAACTTCCCCGCCAAGTTTAGCGGGAAATTTTCCCCGCTAAATCTAGCGGATAATTTTCTCCACTAAATCTAGCGGATAATTTTCTCCACTAAATCTAGCGAAAAAATTTCCCCGCTAAACCTAGCGGAAAATTTTCCCCGCTAAATCTAGCGGAAAATTTTCCCCTAAATGCGGGAGGGCAGGAGAGCAGGAGGGGCATTGCCCCCTCTACGTACCTTCCCCTCCTCCTCCTCAAGAGCTGCGCTCTAATGGACCTCTTCCAAAACCGACGCGCCCCATTGCGGCGAAATACCACGCAGTGCACTCTGAGAACTAGTTGGCCACTCAGTTTCGGTTTCGACTGAGCAGCTTCATGTCATGCTATCACGCCGCGACCGAACGCGCTGCTTGCGTTTTCGATTATCTTACTTTTTACAAATGTACAATACAATCATTCTCGAGCGATACAAAACTAAGACCGGGGCACTTTCCTTGGTTCCCGAAACACCGGATATCGTGCGTCCGTATGCAAACGTAGCAAGACGTGGCTTAGTCATTTCACCCCACGAGTGCATCTTTGAGCTCAATGTCAGTAATCCCGTCTAGTACCAGTGAACTACAACTGAAACTTGGTCACCTTGAGACCTACACGTATTTTGTTTGCCAAACGTCCACTTCTTACTTCATTCGGCGAAAAGCAAGCCGCATCCTCACAGGAGTATCAAAGTTGAGCCCAGAGTTGGCGCATGAACTTTTAAGAAAACGCAATAAATTCGACCTCACTACTGCACAAACGTTACTATGATGTCTTCCTCGTGTCATCACATATCTCACACTCAAATTTTATGCTGATAGAAGCTTAAGTTTTCGCAAATGTCGAGATCGGCTAGCTATGACGGAGGCCCCAACAAGCGTCCCCTACTCCTCGCGAAGCCTTTTTGGACGAGCTTTTACAGACGCCCAAGATCTGTGCCTGAACGGTGTGTCTGAAATTATCTCGGCATACTCAGTCAGAAAGAAATCAAACACATAACAAATATTATGGCCCTTAGCAACCGTCAAATGCGCTTTGAATAGTTTCGTTCGTTTCGCGCACAGCATAGGGGTTCATGACCGTCCGGCGAACTTCCGGCGAACGGTGCGACAATCTTCCCACAAGTGCTCGACTTTTGCTTTCTTAAAACGGTTTGAACGTGCGAATGTGCCTATATTATTGCAGGATAACTTTATGCGCATACGCGGTGTTGAATATTAGTGGAATGCAAGTGGGTGGGAACTTCACTTCGTGCAGTGCTGGGGGGGGGGGGGGGCAGTACAGATAAGAGAGGAGAAGTGTGTTCAAATGGAGCTTTTCAATGGCGCCTCCGAGTTTTACCTTGCGTACTCAGGCGTATTAAGAAAAACAGTAATTGCAAAAAGTGAAATTTCGTCTATGGACGCACGAAACAAACAAACTTCCTGATCAATCATCAACAACACTAATGTAAAGGCGCGAGCTCGATGTAGGCATACTTATTGGTTGCTACAGTTTGTTGACTCGTACACAAGCAAGATCCCCGAGCTTCGCAGCGTCAAGATTCCCAGCACTGGCTCGTCCACATACCTCGAAACGCTAACAGAAAGGCTCGAGTACAAAAATAAACAAGCATGGGTCAAGACAAGCTATACGTCTCGGGCTTGTGCTAAAGCTTCGAGGTCTGGCCATTTAGGTTAGTTTAGAGACCACAAATGACGCTTCGGGACCAGAAAACATGAGATAACCGCCATTTATAGCCCATGCTCTTTGTATAATCTCTTGTGGACGTGTCAATCGAAATCGAAACCATGTGTCACAGGCTCGTCCGGGATTGGTAAGAAAAGGGTCGGGAGACAGAGAGTTAAAAAAAAGCAGAGCATATGTTTGCACACACAACAGAAATATCAGAATAGAGAAAAAAAAAGGCGTAATAAGACTACAAGCAAAGTCATAAGAAAGAAATACGCAGTTCCAACTACGGGGCTATCGTCCTAGAGATTCACCGGCATATGTCGTGGCGAGGCTCGGTTCCTGGCTTCTGTAGACGCTCAGTCCAGGGACGGTGTTGAGGAGGCGTAGATGCTCAGTCCAGGTACGGTGTTGAGGTGGCGTAGATGCTCATACCTCCGCTGTTCCATCCACACCGTGCGTAGCGGCGGGTTCTGGTTCAAGTCGTCGATACCGGGACGCAGCCGGCAAGATCCTTCAAGCAGCTGCCGAACTGCTCTTGCTCTTCACGCCCTTTTTCGCACCCGTCACTTCGACCTTCACGTTCTTCCTTCCACAGAACCATGACACCATGTCACTCTCCTCCCTGGTCAACTAGTTCCCAGAGTGCAACGCGCGCCGTGTTGCATGCAGGGGTTTATTGAAGTAGTCTATTCGGCGTTACAGGGAGTTGTAATCGGCTTTTAGAGCGCAGCTCTAAAGCGTGTTTCACATGCAGCGGTTTTGGCCCTAGAGCGGCGCGATTTCTGCCGTCGCGGCTCTCTGGCCAGCACCAGCGGTTGAGCGGCACGAGCGCCGCGACGGCAGAAATCGCGCCGCTCTAGGGCCAAAATCGCTGCATGTGAACCAGGCTTTAGGCGCCCGTTTCCGGCTTGAGCGGCGTCGCCGTCGGCGTCGCCATCGCCGTCGGCGTCGGCGTAACCGCGCGGTGCATGATGGGTAAATTTCCCCGCTAAATTTAGCGGAAAAGTTTCCCCGCTAAATCTAGCGAAAAATTTTCCCCGCTAAATTTAGCGGAAAAATTTTCCCGCTAATTCTATCGGAAAATTTTCCCCGCTAGATCTAGCGGAAAATTGTCCCCGCTAAATCTAGCGGAGAATTTTCCCCGCTAAATTTAGCGGAAAATTTTCCCCGCTAAATTTAGCGGAATACTTTTCCCGCTAAATCTAGCGGAAAATTTTCCCCGCTAAATCTAGCGGAAAAGTTTCCCCGCTAAATTTAGCGGAAAATTTTCTCCGCCCCCACCCCTTGAGGTCACGTGACCCCCCCCCCCCCCCCGTGCCTTCCCCTCCTCCTCAAGAGCTGCGCTCTAATTCGGCGTTACAGGGAGTTGTAAACGGCTTTCATTTTTTAACCCATCTTTTGCAGCGTTCAAGTTTTCTCTTACAAATCTATAAATTTTAACCCATCTGTTGTAGCGTTCAAGTTTTCTCTTGTGAGTCTGCAGAATTATTCTTCCTTTTTGCTGTATGTTAATTGTGCATCATTGCAAAGGCGGAAGCTGTTCATGAGCACAAAAAAATAAACAAATGAATGAATGAATAAATGAATTAATTAATTAATGAATGATGTGTAGATGTCGACAGTCTTCGGAAGCCTGCGCCAGTTGTACTTATCTCGAATTCTTGCGAGAGCCCTCGTGCAGCCAAGGTGATCAGATGTCGGGTCGTCGTGGCAGGTTTGGAAGATCTTTTCTCGAAGGCTACACTGTAAAAAATAACCGTTAAATTTACGGCGGTATACGCTAATAAAAACTGCGAGTACGCCGTGAAAAGGAATTACCTCAAATGCACCGTAAATGAGCAAAAAAGAGCGAGAGGGAAACGCAAAACTCCTTGGAGCAAGACAACAGAAAGAAAAGACGCGCATCGCTAATTGGTCACCACGCTTGACCTTCGGAAGCAGCGACGGGTGCTGCGGGAACCCAGAGAGGCTCCTCTCACCCCTTCACCTCCTTTCTTTGTTCTTCCTTTCAACATGCGACGCCGCGCCAGCCAAGAAAAAAAGAAGAAAAAAAAAACAGCTAAGAGCCAACAATAGAGCAACAATGCGACGGGCGAGATTCGCGGAGGAAAGCGCCCTTGGTTGGGACAACGCGGGAAGAAGTGGAAGAAGCGGACGTTCGGTTCATTTTCCCGCCCGTTTCCGCGCCATTTTGTCGTCGTTCGTTCGTGGTATTCCCGGCTTTTTGTGCACCTGAAAATTTGGAGCGGAAGGCAACTGGATACTCGAGACAGGTATTTCATCATCAATCTGTTGCCTGCTTGACAAGGATAGTGTGTTGGTGGCATCTATACAACACCCTAATAAGATGTTTACTTGCAGAATTTGTAGTTTCTGTTCAAGGAGCACGTTTTCAGTTCTCGAAATATTTCGTGTGTGGACGAAGGATGCTGTCGCCAGTTTGTTACGTGTGATGCTCTCAGGTGTCATATTCTGAGAAGACATAGGCATTCGAACGCCTAAGGGTAAGTTCGGTTTGCTTCGAGGATTTTGGAAAGCTTTCAGTGCACTTTGTCAGCATGCTTAGAGGAGTGCCGCACAAGGGAGGCTTTGCTAAAACATCTAAAAGGCCACATCACTGACGGTATTTTGGGTTCGTGTACGTGCTCCAACTGTCAGAAGGTATTCGGTGTGAACTCATAGTTCACGGCACATTTGAACTGGGCGCATTTACGAGGGACGGGTTTATTGGGTACGGCGCATCGCCTGCAGCCCCGCTTCAGGTTGAGGACCCTTCGACTCGGTCGACTAGTGCGGATTCTAATGAAGACGGTGCTGTTAACGTGATGCATTCCCCTGATGATAACTACGACGTGTAAATGTCTCTCTGCGGAAAAAAAAAAACGTAAAATACAATCTTGTTTTTTTTTTTTATTATTGTTTGAAGTTGAACGGAAAGCTTCTTATGCCGGTATCAACCGTTTAAAAAAACATTTATGAATTTCAACGTCGCCATCTCTTGTAAAACAACGCATGTTCGGGAAACTTGCTGAAAGCCTTCAAAACGTGCTTGGTTCAGTCGAGGCTACCCCAGTTATGCGTGACATTGAGTACAACGTTATGTACCTGAATGCTACCGTCTTTCTTCCAGAACAGATGAGGTCTGCATATTTGAGGAAGCACTTATGTGGAAAAAGTGAGTATGTACATGGGACGTAGTCGTGGCCAAAAGGACCGGTTTGCGCCGCATGTCCCCGTTAAAGAGACACTAAAATACTCCCTAGAAAACAAATCTGGGCCAGGTATTTACCGAGCCTCAAAACGAATCCCACTTACCCGGTCTTTTGGAGGAATTCTGTGATGGGCCTGCCACTAAGGCCAATCAGTAACTGACATGAATCAAGATGCACCACCCATCTCCCCAAGCATTGTAGTTCATGGTGAGCATTCGCTGATTACTTTCCGAACCCTAAGTCATCAATATTGCCTATAATTTTATAATGATTTTGAACTACAGTTATAGTTCTGCAATTTACTACATCTTATATCTACCTTCCCGCCTTTTGTTTTATCATTACTTTCTTTTCTAGGGGAAAGCATCTGCTCAGCCAGCATGCTCTCAATCTTCATTGATGGAATAACTGTGATGGACGGAATTCACATGTTCGACCACGCACTGGCTGTATTATTCAGCGCGTACTATGTTTTCAAGATTGCGTACACAGAAGAGATTGAACCACCTTGGAGTTTATTCAAAGGTATTGAGCTCATTTGTGCTTCTTGGCATCATTTGGTGTGTTTTTGTTCGTTTGTATATTTCATCTCATCTAACATACATTTCAGCAATTGTTCCAGACGTGAGCTTCTTGTTTTAGAATGTCCATTGCTTGCATCAAAACTTGTGCTGCGAAAGTTATTGTCAATGCTAGAGCCATGCTAGGGTGAGATAGTATAGAATAAAAAGCAAGTCTGATCATTTTATTTCGTGTTCCCTGTCCTTCGCTTACTGACATATATTTGATAGTGTACGAATACACGCTACCAAACGATATTTTTAATGTGTGGTACTTTTCGTTTAAAATTCAAATATAATTAGCTCTTCATAGCATTGACTCCTTTATAACTTAGGTACCTGCCTCACGACGCCATCGGCGACTATAGTCTTCGTTCAAAAAGACTTAAAATGTGTATTCAAAATAACAAGGCTTTTCTTTCCACTTTCAATTTTTACGAAACAAAAAGATAAATCAGTTCCAAGGGCTGCTGTTGCAGCTTTAGATCCAGTAGGGATATATTTTCTGAACTTTAACATTTTCAATATCCCGAAGATATGGAGGTCTTGCTAAAAGTGGTTCAATTAAATATTTGTTACATAATATTAGCAGTGTGTCCATTCAAAGATGTGGAAATTGCTTAACATAAAGACAACTAATTTTAGAGCAATTTATTAGTGTAGAGCGGGAAAAAATATTAATGATCTATTTTAGTGTTCAAAATTATAATGATATAATGTATAATGCGTTGCGTTGAGAGTTGAGAACTGGCAGATATTCCCTTTCGTTCTTTATTTGCATTTTAAAACTCATCAAAATATGTAATTAGGTGAATGGCTGATCGGTCCTTAACCTGGTGTGAGATTGGTAAAAAAAGTGTATGTGAATTTAGAAGTTCATATGGGGGAGTATTATTAACCTACAATACTGGGTGCTAGGCTACTTGGGCTTATTCGAAAGATCAGTGCTTCAAAAGCTTTAGTCACTGGCCAATTTAGGTATTTATTGTCTAATTATTTTTTAACTGTCGTATTATGAGCTGCGGTAGTAAACAAACTACTTCGTAAATCTGTTCTTACAGATGTTGGGATCAACCCTGAACGAGGAACCCAAATAAAACATGAGAAAACATACGTAAACGTGAAGGTTCTTCAGTGAATCGACGACATGTCGGAATATAAATGGAAATGCAAATAAATATAACATATTTTACTTTCCTTTGACAGCACGGGTCAGAAATATTAATGCATCGAGTGCTGCTAGAGCAGCCGACCTCGCCGCAGACAAAATTGTCTGTGCATGACTGCTTATTCACTCTAGATATGCGCAATTAAAGACAGTTGAATAGTGCAACACAACAACCCCAAAATACTCCGCCGAGCTTTTTTTTTTTTTACGCTGTATGGTTTACGCGGTTCAAATGACTATAATGGTGTGGTCCAGTAAGATAGTTTCCAACGTATTACGGTCGCATAAAAATGGACCGTAAAATTTACGGTCAAATACCAGGCAGCTAATGCTGCCAAAATTATACAGTAAAAATAACGGTGCACTGTAATTCTGGTTTACGATAAATTTAAACGGTGACCGTAGAAATCTACGGTCGCCGTTTAAATTGCACCGTAAAAAGAACGGTGCGCTGTAAATCTGGTTTACCGTAAGTTTAAACGGCGACCGTAGATTTCTACGGTCGCCGTTTAAATTTATCGTAAACCAGATTTACAGTGCACCGTTATTTTTACTGTACAAGTTTGGCAGCATCAGCTGCCTGGTATTTGACCGTAAATTTTACGGTCCATTTTTTACAGTGTAGTAGGGATTACCAGAAGCCACGTCGAGTCGCTGTTCCCGAAGCTCGTTTTGTAGAGAATACCTTGCCGGACGGCGAATGTTGGCCGGGCACGCAAGAGGGCTCGGGGAATCGTACCCCCTCGTCCCTCCAAGTGGTCGCTCAATGCGCGCAGTTCAAGACCGCCCCGTTGGAGCGGTGCACTGCGCCAAGAAAGCGTTCGTCGCCGTCGTCCTGCCGGTAGCTGACTCAACGGAGCCTCTGGATTGGCAGTCGGCGTCGCTGTGCTTTCAGCCTCACTTGTAGACCTGTGTTGCGTAATTGCCACTCCGGAATTGGAATGAGTCCGTAATTATTCCACACTTTCACGACCCCGGAATGGAATGGGAAGGGAATGGCGGCAGCGCTGGAGGGAATGGAATGGGAATGAAATTAGACGCCTTTTTCCCGGAATGGAGTGGGAATGGAATGGGTTCGCTTCTTATGTGAGATGTGTCCATTGCCATCTATGGCCTATGGGCTGAAGGCGCAATCCGTTAACGCATGGTAAGTAGCTCTTGAAACTTCATCTTTGCACTGGAGGTGACTGCACTCTAAGAAAAAATGGAGGAAAAAAGTAGCAACGGCGTGTCTTCCTCCCTTCTACTGACGCGCCCCCAAGCGGACACGAGAAGAAGGGAGGAACGAAACGTTTTTCTCCTTCTCCAGGCAGACGGGAGAAAGCTTTCGCCCTCCCGACTCATCTTCTTTCGGTTTCGTTTTTCGAGCAGGTCGTGCACGTTGTTTAATAAATACTGTTGAGTTGATTGAGCTTCAGCGGCAGCGAAGGCCGCCTGTAATTTCGTCTTCTACTCCAAACGTGCAGAACATTTCGGTTGCATTGACGTTTTTATCACTAATTTTATTAAACGAGCAAACGAAGCCGCTAGAAACAGCGAAGTTCCTCAGCAGTGCCAGCGGCGCTACGCACACTGGGTAAAATGGACTACAGTAGCGGAACCACGCGGAACTGTGTCGACGTTTTCGACGTTATGGAAATCGCAGGGACTGCGTCGAAGACGGGCATGTTTTGCTGCCGGCTGCCTGGGTGCCTTCCGGGCTGAGTTCGGTTCTGTTTTCCGATGCTGAGTGCCAACCGGCGTTCAACGTGGTTCTGTATTTCTGCGTGTCAGAAATATAGCAGCAACATCGTGATGGCAGTGTTGTGGGTTGTGAACAGAAGACTGGAATTCTCGCCGATGTGACCGTGTGTTCGCGTATCAGTGGTGAAACAACAAGATGAGATGACGTAAACTGTCGGGCATTGATGCCGCTGGTCGGGCCGTGATCGGAGGGGGCGGTGTGCCGCAGGTTGACGTTCAGCGTTACATTAAAAAAGTTTAATACCACTTGAGGGATTAGGTGCAATCGATCGACGTGCGGAGTGCGGATAGTCATGTTGGAACGCTGGTCTGAACAGTAAGCTCCTATCATACAGTGGCCAATGTGACTGTCGGTTGTCTCGTCCCCGAGAGCAATTGCGCTCTGGGGAAAGGACTGAACAGTACGAAATCGTGACGTAAAGTACGTATATTTACAGTGTGGAATTTTAGCATTAAATAAGAATGGGTAAAATCGAAAAAAAAACGCTACCCTTTATTTTGCTGTTCAAATATACTATGGTTCCTGGAGAAACTGCCCTCCAAGTGGCGTGCTGGGACGAGCGCTAGAAGTTTTCGGCGTAGCTCCGTACACTTAACACCTGCCGCAAGTCGCGGCTTTGACTGCATTCAAGTTGATCGAAAACCGATTTCTCAGCTCGTGAAGCATCGCTTCCAGCTGAGTGATTATCCGCTCTACAGAGATTAATTCAAGACGGCAATTGCAGCCTTGCACGAACAGCACAAATAGAAAAACAAACACTACAATAGAAATACAGCCTACGACGTGCCGTGCGGGGAAACAAACTCATGGCTGCGAACCGCATTGGAGCGGCTTGATTTATTGGCTTTCAAATAATTACGGCATGATCGAGCGTTTGCTTTTTAATAAGAGATTCATCCCCTGAGCCATTCAAAGTACTCTCAGAGGTATGACATTGCTGGAAAAAAATCAACATGCTAGAAATATTTTTTATTTCTTATTCAGTCACCGAAAAATTCCATACGTTCAAAACGACCACTATAAAAGGCGGAACCGCAGAGCTCGGGTGTAGTGTTCGGGTTAGCGTGCCGTTGAAAATGCCGATGTCACCAAGCGAACTGCGCAGGCGCGCGCATTCCGGAAATGGTGCCGCCGCCATGCCACTTGTAGTCATCGCTTTCCGGCTTCCCGGCTACATAGCGTACATCGTAGATTATCGTTTGGAACGCCCCGGTATCAGCTTGAATTCTCCTGCATGTCTGTACTTCATAACATTGTGTTGGTTGTGGTGTTTTAATTTGTCAGCAAGCGCAGAAAAGCAGTTGCAGTCGTCTTATCGCTTTAGAATCGCTTTGTCGTCTTCTTCGGCGATGCCACTACTCGAGCTTTCCGGCTGTTCGGATGTTTCAATTAACTTGGAAACTGAATTTCTAGTAATGACAAAGAACAAAAAATTCGAGGGAAGATCGGCTTTGTGTAGCACCGTGGAACAGCGTCAAATGTGTTGGTGAAAAACTGAGCTTGGTTGTGTTCAGTCTTGTGCATAACGTTTAATCAACAATGAAGTAAGAGGAGCTAAATAGACTTTCTCGGTGAGCGATAGTTTTCTAGAAGTTGCTTCATTCTGGTCGATAGCCTGTGCGACAGGGTGCAGATGAACTGCGGGGAGAAGCCTGCACACAAAGAAGAAATGATCTACAGAAAGGCCATGCCTGATGCGCCGTAACAATTGTCATCTTGCAAGATACCTGAAAACTTGGGGTGGAGATGATTTTTCGTTTTGTTTGCGCAAGCTCCGAACGCTAAGAGTCGCCCGACGTTGGAAGCTTTTTTCTGGATCAGTAGCGCCAGGCTAATAAACTACCACAAAATGGTTTAGGCTCGTTTGTTACATTTCTGCCGGTAAGTCTTTGTCTTCTAAATTGCATTACGTTTTTTTTTAACGTTTTGTATAAAAAAAAATGAAAACCGCTTCCGAAAAAAGTTGTTTTATTTCAAGTGATGCATATCAAGAATCGCTGCTTTTTTTTAGTGATTGTTCTGATCTTTTGAACCACAGTTGTGCTTAAAACATGTCGTCACATTAACAGTTATAACCACCAAAATTCATTGAG
>JABSTQ010000795.1:0-30324 GCA_013358835.2 Ixodes persulcatus
TTTTTTGAACTTCCGCGGCTTCGGCGACTCTGGAGGTTTCCACTGACGGGATTGTTGTTTCGTTTCCGGTGTCGTGTAGTGGACCCAGGTCTCGTCCCCAGTGACAATAGATTCCAAGAATTCCTCGCCATTGGTTTCGTAGGCCTAAAGAAATTCGCGGGACGCTTCAACACGTTGCCGTTTGTGGTCTTCAGTAAGCATTTTCGGGACCCACCTTGCATAAACCTCGGCATACCCTAAATGGTCTGTCAAAATTTTGTCAATGCAGGTCTTGCTGACATCAGGGATCATCTTGCAGAGCTGCCGAACCGTCACCCTTCGATCTTTCGGCATTGTTTCTTCCACTTTCGCAATCGTTTCTTCCGAAACCGATGGCCGTCCAGAACGCTGTTCGTCAAGGACGTCTGTACGTCCGTCTTAGAATTCTCTGCACCATTTGCGCACGTGTTGTATGCTCATACACTTTTTTTCCGTAGACTTCACGCAGTTGGGAATGAATGTCCACTGGCGCAGTGTTTTTTGCACACAAAACAACGAGGCACAGAGCGTAATTCGCACCTGGCGGGAGACGCGAGTGGGAGCTCCACCTGTAACGGCTGCCAAGCCAAGACTGAGCGTTGCAGACAGCTCCCCGGGGCGGGGACGCGGAGAGGGGGAGCCAATTTACACGCCAGTGTCGCCGGATGCTGCGTAACAGCGTTCCTCGCGACTGCAGCTCCTTGGGAACCTTACTTTACGGACAACCCTCGTATTAGGAAAACCCTCAACATAAACGATTCGAGGGTTCCGCAAACAAAATTTAATATTTCATTAATATTGATGTATTTATCTCTCAATAAGCTTCTTGGGGTTATTCCCTTGTTTTTATTCTTGATTGCATGCGGTTGCGTAAATGGAAACTTAATATTTGGAAATTCAGAAGTTCTTAATGTTAACTTTTCTTAACTTGCACTTACTGTCCATATTTTCAGTTGCACATGCATTATTTTAACGAGAATCGTTTCTTCATAATTTTAATAATTATGGGAGACTATATTATGCCCAATAATTATATCAAGGCAGTTCAAGAGGTTAGGAGAAGACACGCGTCCATTTGTTCAAAGCCTGATCATTAAAGAAAAGTAAAACCGTGCGCCCAGAGGACCACATCACATGAGAGTGGGGCGGTTCTTTCTAGGCTTCACTTTTTGTTGCGTTTTCTATGCCAGCTAGGTTTTACGCAGACATGTACACGATACTGAAAAAAAGTAACCATATACCTTTACTCGTTACTCGCTCAAAACTTAAATAAGTGCGTTACTTGTTACTGAGATTAATAAAGAATGCGTTACTCCAGCTCAAAAGTGACGTATAATTTTCTTGTTACTCTGAATTTGTCGTTTTTCTAAGCCAGTAGCCGCCTTCCAATATTTTGTTTCGTTTTATATGCCTAGTTTTATAACGCAATCATGGGCCTCTTTTTTATTTTCTTGTTGGCGCTTTTGTTGTGAAAATCAAAGACCAAAGCTGGAGTGAAAACAAATAAGGGGAACCATAGCCGCCTCTATACTCACAAAGCCTGGCAGTTCGACGACGGAGCCATAGAGTGCCCAGTCGCAGATTTGGAGCGCGAGGACGTGGTAGCAGAGACCGTTTCAACCGTTTCTGGTATTCAGCGCAGAGCTTTTACAGCGGCGAGGACCCGAAACATAGTTTCCAAACCCGACGAGAAAAGAAGCGGTAGCGCGAGGAACGCGAGGAGCACGAGCGGACATACCATCGCTCGGGAGAAGTGTGTTTCGGCGTCTCGCCGAAGCGAGGTACCCGTCACCTGGCTCTCCTCTCAGTCGTTGTCTGCCGCTCTACCTTTTCAATTTCGGTGGCCGCGTCTCGTGGTGATCTGCCAGGCTTTGTCAGTATAGAGGAGGCTATCGAGTAACTCACGTTGAGCTCGTTCCTTTCCAGGTGTAACTAAATAGCGTAACTCGTTAGTAACAAAAGTACGTTATTCGTTGCTTCGCTCAAAAAGTCACCAAGTCGTCACTTCCTGACTGAAAAACGTAACTAGACAGAAGTAACGAGTCAAGTACTTGTCTGGTATTACCAGAAATAAGGGAAATCGAACCTGCAAGGCTAAAGGGCGATTCACACACTTGCGTTGAGTCGAACCGAGTGCGAGGGTTGCTATGGCAACAGCTGCGTCGGCTCATAAAAAATGGGATAAAAACCGGTTTTGCTGGAGCCTACACAGCTGTTGCCATAGCAACCCTCGCATTCCGTCGGACTCAACGCAAGTGTGTGAATCGCCCTTTAGGGGCGGGGTAAAGGGCTGATGAGCGGACGAGTCGATCCACTGAGCAGCTGAGAAGATTGAGTGAGAGAAAATGTGTGGCGTCTTGGCGTCGCACCGATCGAAATGGAGCTTTGAAGTTTGAATGGCTGCATAAATAATTCCTGTTGTCCTTCCCAGTAACGTGAATTAATTAAGGGTTCTGTTAGCTTTCCGAAGGGCACAGAGCAGCGCGAACAATGAATTTCAACTCTTTTGGTCGCTGCAATCACTAAACCCCATCAAATTGGAGCAGTGTATTCCGTGTGCTTCAGATCTTATGTTTTTTGATAGGACTGCGTTTTGTTGTTACCGCCTTCCAAGCAAAATTGATTTCATTCAACGTTGACCACATAAAAAAAAAATCCAGTCAACTTTTTATACGCGTGGTTGCAGCAATAATAAAAACAAAACAAAAAACATATGTATTGTAATCTAAGATGTAGCCACCTTGCACAGCCAGTTTTCCGTGGACATGTACGGAAGAAGTCGTCGTGTAAATTCACAAAAATGTAGTTTAGCATGTTGGAAATACATGTTATCCATATTTATACAGTTTTTATATAAATGAAATGGCTTATTCATTTCTTAATTTGTATCGGCCTAAAACACATCTGTGAAACATCGTCAATAGGCAAACTAACTACTACTTTTCTATTATCTTATGTTAAACGCAACCAACTGCAGCTATTTCATAAAAATGAAATTGTTTATTTCTTTTTAAATTTGTATTGGTTTAAAACAAATCTATCAAACATCGTCAATAGGCAAATTGTTATCTCTTGTTAAACTCTACCATTTGCAAGGTGGTAACAATCTGCCAAGAACAGAATTGATTGACTTTAGAGTTGGTGGTAGACAACCAAGAAAAAAACGCAAGTGCACATTTGTCCGCCAGCGGTCCGGCTGCCGCGGTCTACATTTGCGACGGGAAGAACCGTACGGTGCATGATTGAGGAATTTTTTGGTAAGATAGACGAAGAAGAGAAAGGTGCAAGCGATAAGACAGGATGGCTCGATGAATCGACGGGCTGACGTCATGCCTTATTTTAGCATTTTTAATCTCTTTAAATTACGTATCCTAAAATGTGAAAAAAGTAATTAATTATACTTATAATGTGTACATTGGTGATGGTCATCCGCTCTCGCGCGGTAACCTCTTCTTAATTATGCCGTATCTTAGTGACTTACCTCAAGAATGTAAATGTCCAGACTGACGGGGTAAGAGGACTCTGTTTGATAGGAGGGACCGTACAATTCCTGGAAACAAATAAAAATAATTCACAGTGAAGCACTTAATTGTCACTTCTACTTTTCTGCCCCAACCTCCTTTATTTTAAAACATTCACAACCACGCGACACACGCAATTTTGCATTAATTAAATGTTCATACTTGCGAACCGCACATTAAATATATTCGTCTTTAGGCGCAATATAAGTTGCAGAATGAACTGGAGAAGAGTAAACAGCGTTTACCCTTTCCAATCGCAATCTATAGGGAATGTGATGTGTCTATCAATGGTGTGGATATCCGAATGATCGAAGTAGTACAGCAGTAGGAGATAATGCCTCAGGCACGATTGTAATCCCGACCCCGTAAAAGACTAGCAAGATTGAACATCAACATTACATCTCTATGTTAAGAAAACGTAAAAAACAACTTTATTTTTACGTTATTTATTCGTGATTATGGCGTCAGATGTGTTCCCTGGCGTCCGCCGTGGTCATTAATGTTACACCGAAAAAAGCATTTTTTTTTTCAGTGCCGTCTTCAAAGTTATTAGAGAGTTTTAGTATAGCGTTGCTGGCTCTTACGTACGCAATACGCAATAATATAGCGTACGCTAAAAATGACCTGCTCGGACCGAATTTAGTTGTGCGTTACGTTTTCGAGTGAACACCGCGCATGATCTTGGTTAAATTTGCTAGAGCCGGAGAATTCCGCGTGCTTATAGCGCAACCATGCTTTTGGAAAGAAATATTTAAGATGAAAACGTGTCCAATCATTTTATTTCAAATTAAACCAAGCCGCAGCTGCCTCGTCAAGCGCGCTTTTCTGCGGGGTACAGAGGCTACGAGTGCGTAGCCAAATTCGATCACGGAGCCTCCGTCAGTCGTCCCGTGGAAACGGCAGCTTTTATCAATGCTACCGCGGAATGAAATTCATGACCTACTGATGTCCAGTGCATAGCGGCGAGAACTTCGGCGATTTCTTTTAGAGTCGTTCGTCCGTCGGCGATGAACTGTGCGAATAGGCTTAGCGTTGAGCAGATCGCAGCGTTGACGCACATTGCGAGCGGCGAACATTTTCACTGTGCACTCCTTCAGCTGCACGGCGATCTGATTCGACCGCGGTAGGTCCCAGAAAGAATTGCCGAGCTGAACACCACGCAATTTCACGTAACACAGAACTTCGAAAACACCACGTCGCCCTTGCTGCGCCAGTCGAGGTAACCGCCATCTTGAAACTGGCGCTCTCGTTGGGTCCGAGATCTCTCGAGAGCGTCCCGCAAGGCCCGCTAGCCCGCCACGCAAAATCCCCAGCGTTGCGTGCGTACGCAATACGCTAGCTCTTCTATTGCGTTCTGCGCACGCGCACTCCCGACCCGCAATTTTATTGCGTACGCAAGGCTTTAGCGTACGATCCACTAAAACTGTCTATTAAAGTTTAGGTCAGAAAAACACTCCCTATGCCCCACCTGCCTCCCTTGTATTAGGACCGGTTTTTCCACCGACATTTCCATAGCCAGACGCCTGGGTTAGTAAAGTAGATAATCTAAAATGTGTTTTATATAGCGATATATTTAGTAGATTTCTATTACAACATACATTGATGACAAACTAGAACTTGAATATCCTCCAAAACGTTTGTTTTACCTGAGCACAACCCAATAAATCACAAAGTGCTCGGGACAGCACGATTATTGTGTAGTGATTTGACATTATCAGTAAACACGCGTTTTGATTTTCTGTGCGTAGGTCATGGTTTGAGACTAGAGTAAGTAGTTTGAAAGCGCAGAAATATAAATACTGCAATCTTATTTTTAAAATTTCACAGCGGAATTAAAACTCCAGGTCAAACCCGTTTTTGCGGTCGTGTGCTTGTATCACGCTATCTAAACTAAAATTAATTAAACTCCAACTCACTTTTTTTGTTTTCTAAATAAAAAAAATGCAGCTGTATTTTGATCTATCGATAAAGCCGTCAAATGTAGATTTACGTTTTATACGGAACACAGTCGGCCTTCCCGGCACGCGCTGCCACATCTTTTCAGAGCGTTCACGCATCCTCCACTTCAACCGCCCTCTTTTTATGCCGTGAAACACATAAACATCGCATGAAGAAATTCATAACATGTTAAAATGCCACGCGGTCGAAGACGCACAGTTTGTTCACAGCGCAAATGTTTAGCAGCTGGCCAACTCCTTCCATTGAGCCATTCAACGCCCACGACGCGCCCGAGAAATGTATTCCGTAAAATGCAGTTCTGCATTAACACACCAACAGGAGTTACCGACCGGTGGCGCTGTAATATCATCCATACGTCAACCCCAGCTTTTTTTTTTTTACGCTGACTGGTCAAGTTCTGATGTATATTGTATTTTTTGTTGCCAAAACACAAATGTATTATATTCTTACCTTGTTAA
This sequence comes from Ixodes persulcatus, assembly GCA_013358835.2. Lineage (NCBI taxonomy): Eukaryota > Metazoa > Arthropoda > Arachnida > Ixodida > Ixodidae > Ixodes > Ixodes persulcatus. Next base: position 5,957 of record JABSTQ010000795.1, read on the forward strand.
TAAAGCACCATTGCCAGCGTGTCCTGATGTGTGAGAATCCAGCAGGCCAACCTAGACGGTCCATGGTCCAGAGGTGGCATGGTACTCCTCCTCGATGCGTCTTCAAAATGAAAAATAGTTAGTCCTGAGATGCTTTTTTTTTATCAACATTACTCTGACTAATATTTTCATATTATTGTAAAAGATATATAATACGGCATAGAGGAAGTGGAACTAGCAAAATATGTTGAGAAAATGAGAACAGGAACGTGCAGTAGGTCATTCCATGCCAATGAAGTGGACTATTGCATGGCCAGTAATTTAATTGCAGTAATTGAATGTATTTTCATCAAAAGTAACTTGTATTGTAATATATATAATTTTTGCCCAAGTATTTGTATATACATAATTTACTAAGTTAGTCCTAAAATTAGTCTCGCACGGTTGAGTTGATTTTAATAAAACCACTGACTGAAAACAAAGCGTTAGATATGTATTTAATTTAAATTTCTGAGTGTGCATGAAATGTGGATTGGATTATTATGACTGTATCGTCAGCAGAGCCAGTGTAAGTACTGCTGAGCAACAAGTAAAGCCACAGCACGCACAGGGGCGGTCTTAATAGACATCCTACCTCAAACACGAGGGAACTACATGTTGAGGTAAAGGCAGAAACAAAATCAGACTTATACAAATTGTGACCTGTAGGTCGATTATTTTACAATAAAGTAAGTTAACAAATTCCAGAACAATATTGTATGGAACACTATGTTCTTAGTTTCTATCTCATATGTATCTTCTGAGCTCCGTTTAGCATATTGAGAACCCACGTGCAGAGGGTCGCACAGTTATATTGCACAGTCAATTGCTGGTCTTTAGTTTTCTTGTTCCCAGAAATAAATGAGTTTCATCAAACCTTCGTGTGATAAAGTGTGTTCTCATTCAGAGCAGCTTCATATTAGACAATTTCGTAGCCATCGCTGCGATATTTGACTAACCTGCAAAAACGGTTGATTTGGTGTGCTAACTGTTCCTCGCAGTGGGCATTTATAGATCACGTTTATTTAATTTTTTTGGCAACATGGCACTTCTTAGTGGAAAACAAAATGTTTAAACAACAAACTAGTGCAGTTCTAACATCTCGGCCTCCTATCATGTAACGCAAAGTTCTTAAATCGATGAGGCTCAAATCAAGATAAATGTAAAATTGAATATATTAATTATATTAATTGCAAATTTAGAACAGAATAAAGACATACAGTGCAATCCACTTATAACGACAATGAGAAAACCCGAATATTCAATCATTATAACCGATTATCGTAGTATATGTACTGTACATTGATTGTTTCTAGTCTAGAAACTCTTATAAACTGATTGCTAAAAGCGGTAGATCTTTATATGTGGTATCGTTGTAAGTGAGTTGCACTATGTCTAATTGCAAAAAAACAAAAAAGATAAAGTCCGAGGACGCCTAAGCACTTTTTATGCGTTGTGAATGCGAAAGCATGCCGCCTGCGACGTATTGCTTTCGCCTCGTTTTGTAGAAGGGCCTCGTCCTCTTGCCGCATGAGACGCTTTGAATCGCGATCTGCTCAAGCCTCACGCTTTCTAAATGCTTTAATCTGTCTCCTATCGCGTTGCGCCACTGCTCGTTCCGTCCGCCGTGTATTCGTAAACTTGACAACGATGGTGGATTTCGCTGCCTGCCTCCTCGCTCGTTGTGCTGCGTTATTCCGCTCCCTTAGTTCGTCTGCGGTGCACTTGCGTGGACGGGCAGGTTTCGCTACTACCGAGGTTGCGGCCGCCGACGATGTAGATGCTGCGTCGAAAGAAGCAGAAGCGGCCGAGCGCGCGCCTCCGTGTTCCTTTTACCGACGCGGGGTCCGCAGCGCCATGGGGTGGCGTTCCTTGAAACTATGACGCTCTTCAGCCAATGGGAGCCTGGTTCCTTGAAACTATCACGCGCGCCAGCCAATGGGAGCCTATCCATCAAATGGCTGCTACAGACGACACAATTCGTTCCATTGGGACAGTGGAATTTAGGTACCTTTTGGCGCGGCTCCAAAAGCTGATAACACTGGTTCGCTCCATGGGTCAGTTAATGCTTTCGCATTAAAATCGTTTTATATTCATGGAATCAAAAGGCCCCCTGTAAGCTTCACGTTCTGAGCACATGTAACAGGATAGCTGTTGGCGGTAAAGCTGTACAAGTAGCGGCGTTACCGGTAACGCGTTACTTTTTTTCGGTAACGTGTAACGTACTCGTTACTTCTTCAAAACAGTAACGGGTAACGTACTTACGTTACTTATTTTGAGTAATGGGAAACGGAGTTTAGAGATTTAAGACTTAAAAAAAATAACACTTCATATTTGTTCGTGTTTCCAAGCGCCAAGACTGGTGAATTTGTGAGATTTTTTAGTTTTTGTCGCGTTTTTTTGTGAGTATCTACGTGAAGCCGTAAAATAAGATAAAGAAATTATGTTCAGTTTCTGCATGGACAAAATGTTTTTTTTTTAAATATGAAGCTTATGCATACCTGTAACGTCAAAACGGTAAAAGGTGTTAATTCATAATTAAAAACGTAAGGCAAAAGTAACGTGCGTAACGTTTTATCGGCAGTGGTAATGGTAACGCGTTCCTTTTATTTTGAGGTAACGTAGGTCAGTAGCACGTTTCTTTTATTTGCAAGTAACGAGTAACGTAATTCGTTACTTTTTTGCGGTAACGCCTACAACACGGCAGGATAGTAAAGAGCACAAGGAAGGTATTCGTTAACTATGTATATGAAGATATTGTATTTATATTAGTTGTAAGTTTTGAGCTGTCAGTTTCAAAAATATTTCTACTCTTCCTTTTGCTCCGCAACTCTGGTGCTTTCTGAAGTTGCTCTTGTTTACCTCTGGTAATATAAAAAAAGAGGTTGGATGACGTTGGATGACAATAAAAAAATTACGTTATAACGTGAGTTGACGTCACGTGACCACGTGACGTGACCTCATAGGTACTCTAACCTTCCTCCACGGTTTTAGCAGTGTTGTTTAGGCTTCCTCAAATCTTGATCGCGGGAGTGTCAAGAACGAAGTTTCCCAGATTTCACTGCAGTTACTGGGGGTTCCACACGTTCAGTACGTTTCAGAACCTTAATCTTTTTTAATGAATGTTTTTGTTGAGCAGTAATTATAATCGCAAATAACTTTCTTTTGTGTGGAGTAACAGAAATTTTAATTACATATCGAAAGTATGCTAGATGACATGCCGGTGAAAACTGATTCTATTTTAAATATCGTAAGTGTTTATGGTAGTCTAACAGCATAAATAAGGTGTCTGAAAAGCAGACGCTCGATCTAAAATGGTACGTGAAGATCGGCGCCTGCACGTAGCAATCTAAACCTTCCGTCAAATTTGTATTTGACAGGTGGGTTTTACCTTGTAAAATCACAGGGCGTAGCTCCCTTCCTGTAAAAAATAGAGCCAAACAACTTGACGGGGTCAATGGCGGATGGTAACGTAGACGACCGATTCAAGTGGCGGGGCACGTTTGGAGTACACGTATTGATATGGCGAATTCGGGGGGTCACCTCTCTCCTCTGACCTTGATTCAACAGAGCGCCGCCTCCTCTCCGCGAGAGGTACTCGAGATCCTTTTCAGCCGATCACAACCGCTGGGCTCTGAGCGCTCTGACATTCTCGGAGCAATCACAGAAGTAAAGTTTCTTGAGATTCGTAATAAAAATATAAAACAAAATACAGCGTATGATGGACGATTGAGCAAAATTTACGCTCGCAAGGGGATGAAATAAAGGCGTTGACGAACTATACGTTGTTTCACGCAACATCGTGTGAAAAAAAGCAAAACAAAAACATTAAAAACAGCAGGGTGCGAATCGGTTTTCGCAGAACAGATTGAAATCTAGTGCTTGGAAATAGTTGTCAACTCATCGCGTTTTCGACAGTGAATGCTCTGCGATAGCGGTCATGCGGACGGCAGAACAGGCACATATCAAATGGTTAATAAACCACATTTTTCTCACTGTCGAATATCGTGCATCCATCACCCAGAGGACAGACCACGTATCGCCATGTGACACAAATCACAGTGCATTATAGTCGGCTCTCGCTTTCACAACACAAACCTTTGAACGAACGTTTACCAAACATGAAAATTCCTTGAGGCGTTCACAAAACCCGGTAAAAGAGCGGCGAGCTCTGCGAACTGCTTCTTCATCGGTTAGACTTAGCGGGTTCACCGCAGTGAGATGAACGATCTCGTAAAAGCACTGGGAACACTTTCGACGTCGAATTTTCCTGTCACGGTCACAAGCGAATGTTGTTCCGTCCGTTGTAATCATCAAACCGTGAAATGCACAAGCACTTTGTAGAACCAGATATCCATCGCCGTCATGCCGGACCCCGCAGACCACCGGAGTCCATTGCCGGCCATTGTCCACAAAACTACGTGATATCCGTCCAAGTACCACGTGACGTCTGCACTGCTCCGCACTCCGACGGCTAGAGACGGAGTGCTAAAGAGCGCTCTGAGAGGGAGGGTGGCCCCCGGAAAGAACCAGCCGATCAGGCCACCGCACTCCCTTTCCACCACCCGATCTCGCACGCTCTGGAAAGAGCGCTAGAGAGTGCGCCGAAAGAACCCTGCGAATTTGCCAATAGATGGAGTCGGAAGCAGTTTTGGAAGGTGTAGCCGACCAGCCAAAGAAAGCGGACGACACGCAGACGATATCCGTCGGCAGCAAGAGCGCCGCCGTTATGCAGCCGCGTGTTATTTTATTTTTGTTACTTCAAGCTTTGCTATCATTGTACGCATTCCTTTTTAAACCAAAGGTGAAAGATATGATGTTCACTTTAATTGACCAGGGTTGTCGCGGGTAGTCTCGATATGTTTAAAGGCAAGCCGGAAGAAGGAGGTAGCGTCATCTATCTATACGTGCGCCAAGCCCGTCCGCCGCTCGACTCGGTCACCAGCGTCGCCGTCCGCCCTTGACCGGGACAAGTTTTTCGGTTCTATATTTTTACAGAAAGGGAGCTACGCCTTGTAATTTTACAAGGTAAACTCGACCTGTGAAATAAGTCCAGAAAGTGCTCTTGTAATGATAAATCGTGAAAAGGGGCAACGCACGTGGCGGCAATATGAGCTGGAACAACGGAGTTTATGCCTGAGCGGTAAAATGCCATGCTCGTGGCTCGAGATGTATTAAGTTGCTGTGGGAGGGACAAAATGGAATGGACTTCCACTATTTCCTATTGTCGAATTCGCTCATCGAATCGCAATCGGGTGGGGCACATAATATTGCCGTTCACTGCACCTCAGTGCAATGATGATGGCTGAAACTGTTCCCCTCGTTTTACGTCAAACACAAATCTCAGCACCTTCAAGTTTCAGAATATAAAATACAGCTCTCGCTCACCCCGGTCTGTTGTTTGCTGAGCAATCTTAAACATTTGTAGGTGGCCAGCTTATGTCTTCTAGCTGCTACTATTTCAGTTACGTACCACTGTAGCGGCAAGTATTTACTTGGTCACCTTTCGAGGTAGGTTCCGGATGCCCCTTATGACATTGAGGGTTTACATATATTTTAGGAAGCTATGATTAAATATTAAGAACGCGGAAACCGACATTTTCGTCAGAAATTTGTAACTTATGATGACCTGATTAAGAGCAGTTAGTGTTTTTGTTCACATGTAACAGTCGGCGAACCCTGAAGTTGTCTTTGTCAACTACAATGTAAGACCCGCCTCTCAATGCGGGTGCCTACGGAAGCACGAGACTAATGTTTAAACAATGATATTTAAAAATATATAGCACGATCGTTTTTGTATGAGTGTATGAATACAGTACTATATCTTATCGACACCCACTCTGCGTTGTTTTAGCTCCTAGTTTATCTTAATCCAAAAACTTGCCGTAAGTTAAGATAATTCCACCATAAAGGAACAAAATTGAATTTCCGAAATCTCCTCTTAATTTATGAAGTCGTTGTAACACGTAATATAAGATATATTATGGTGTCAATTCTGGCCGATCTATATAAGTCATATGTGCAATATTGCAATACTATTGTAGTAGATAAGGTGTGAAATTGCGAAATTACGGAAAAAAGGGCTGATATATATTATTATGAAAACTACAAGGTTTAAAGGGCCCCTGAAAAGAAAAAAAAATTGTTTTAAACAATCTGGTTGGGACTCGCGCTCAAAAAATAAATTTTACGCAAAAAAAAATTAGAGCAATATTGACGAGGAGAGATTTATTTGAAATTCTGCACGCAAAGTCCATGACGTCACGGGTCATTCAGGAAAGACCATCTCGGCCGTGAAGGCGAAGCCGATTCACCTCTCCTCCACGCGCCCGAGATGCCGAGAGAGGAAACAAGTGGAAAGGAGGTGACTGCCGACTAAATTGCGTCTGGCGCCGTCAATATTGCTCTAAAATTTTTTTATTCGGATAAACCTAAATTTTTGACACGCGTGTCCCAACCAGATTTTAAAAAGATGTTTCGTTTCAGGGGCCTTTTAAGAATAAAGTCTGTTGTGGCTGATTTAGAGTAAGAAATGTATCACTTGGACAATTGGCTTGGTGGAAAAGGGCAGTCTACTGTATCCTAGAAATTTGGTGATTCCGACGCAAAGAACACTGTGCACATTTTTATCGGGGCTTTTCAAAAGATTCTAACGAAATAGTATAAAACGATACTGAATCGGAGGCGCCTCACTGTGCTACGGGCTGAGCTTACTGCTATTTTAGCAAAAAAATAAGTTTCATCAAAGACTCGTTTTAACGATACGTTCCTGCGTTACATATAATTTAAAGACGTATATAAAGTACTGTATGTCCCCGAAAATTATTAGAGTGTTTTTCACCGCAAAAGTAAACTACGCATCGCCGAAAGGGCCAGACTCGGCCAAAATGCAACGCTATAATAGTCTGGACCATATGCAAAAGTTTCAAGGCTTGCCGTTATCTGATTTAAAAGTTATAAGCGATTTTCGTTCATCTTTAATTTCACAATTACATACACCATAATGGAGATGAAGGCGTCAGCTACCGGTAAACGGTTCCATTTCCCCCCTAAAAGTTTCAGAATTTTTTTTTATAAATTCTGATTAAGATAATAGTTCTGAAACATTGGCATCTTATTTAAACTACTAGTGCAATATCATGATAAAGAATGAGCTTTCGGCGATGGATAGCCTGTTTTAACGCGAAAGCATTAACTGTCTCATGGAGCGAGGCCGGCGTTGTTTGTAACCGTCTGTAGCAGAAGAACAGCACCTAAATTCCCATCCCGAATAAAACACAAAGAAAAGCACAGCACCGCAGATGCCTCGTCACAGTAGCCTGCGGGTTCGCTCAAAGTCAAAGCGGACGCGCTTCAGAAATAAAACACACACAAAAAAACAAACACAGCAACGCAATGCTTCGCCACGGAAGCCATCGTGAAGCCAGCAGGGTTCGCCGCGCCTGAGCAGGGGGGGAGCGTGATGTCACCGCCGAATCGCCGTGCGCAAAAGGAAGACGTGGCGCGCTGCTTGTAGGAATGCGCCGCGTGTAAAAATGATTTCGCATTCTTACACGTAAGCAGTCTTAAGTGACTCTGCCGAATTCTTCGTGACAAAAAAGCTTTGTAGCTCGGCTACACGATAAGCCCCTACCTTGACGTCAGCGTGTCACGTGACATCCTGACGTCGCACACCATCCTGACATCATGCGACTGTGGCATCACGGTGTCACATGACTTCGGAATGGCACCTCACGTCACGGCGTCAAATGACGTCATGATGTCACATGACACCATAACCTTATGTGACGCCGTGATGTCACCTGACGTCTTGGGGCGTCACAGCCATGTGCCCTCATGATGTCATGTGATGCTACACACACATAGGATGTGCCCAGCTCATTCACAACACATTCCGTGCTCCCGATCTTTGTCAGCATTATCCACCTGAAATATTATTTTTTGCAAATAGTCGGATTGTACAATGCAAATTTTTAAAGTGAATTACAGGGTGTCCCAGGTCACCAGACGCAATCTAAAATGGACCGGTAAAATTGACGCCTGCACGTAGCAATCTAAACTTTTCATCAAAGGTGTATTTCACAGGTAGTTTTTTTTTTATAAAATCACACAGCGTAGCTCCCTTTCTGTAAAAAATAGGGCCAAGAAACTTGCCAGGATCAACGGCGGACTGCGACGATGACGACCGAGTCGAGTTGCGGGGTGAGTTTGACGCGCGTATTGATACATGGCGTCGGAAGCGGCGTTTGAAGGTGTAGCCGACCAGCGAAAGGAAGCAGACAAACACGCAGACGAAATCCGTAGGCAACAAAAGCGCCGTCGTTATGCAAACACGTTTTTTTTTTTTTTTTTTACTTTAGGTTTTGAGTTTATTGTCCGCATTTCTTTTTAACCCAAAGATACATTACAAAAAGATTATGTTCGTTTTAATAAACCTCAGCGGTCGCGAGCAGTCTCGATAATGAGATAGCGCCATCTATCAATACGAGCGCCAAACATGCCCTATCACTCGACTTGGTCGTCTGCGTCGCCGCCCGCCGTTGACCCTGGTAAGTTTCTTGGACCGATTTTTTACAGAAAGGAAGCTACGCTATGTAATTCTGCAAGAAAAACCGGTCTGTGAAATACACTTTTGACGAAAAGTTTTGATTGCCACGTGCAGGCGTTGATTTTTACGGTACATTTTAGATCGAGCCTGGTGACTTGGGACACACTATATTTTAATAGCGCTTCGAAATGAATGAAAGAATGCGCCTAAAGCAATTATTAGGAACGTGGTGATAAAAGGGTCTTACGAACTTAGTGTAGGTCAATGTGGATGACTGATCCGGACCATAGAAAAAAGACTTCGTATTCATGGTCTTAATTTTGCTTGCCTCAATGATCATTTGCAGGTCAAATGGAAGATTGCCAACTGGAATTACCTCGCAGTCCGCGCTTTCTTTTGAAAATTTGAAAACACGACCTGCAAAACAAATGAACGGATCGTTGTAACTAAATTACTTTGATAGAACATACATTTTATTTATTTTATTTACATTTTACCTACATCGCCCTGTGGGCATTATTGTAGACTTTTTTAGAAAACACAACGACAAATGGATAAAGAAAACGTAAGTATCGTCATTGAACACAATATCTTCCGGGAGGTAGTTCCACTCTCTCGCGGTTTTTACAAAGAATGAATTAGCAAAACTGTCAGTCCTGTAAATGGGTAGAACAACCTTTTTAAACTGATCACAACGGGAGGAGACGTAGGATGGCTCCATGAGATAGATGGGTTTATCAATTCCTGTTTTGTTGTGAAAAACACGGTGGAATAATTTTACTTTTAGTTTTTTTTCTTCTACGTTCCAGTGTTTCCCATCCCAGCATAGCTTTCATATCTGTAACACTAGCATAAGGGTCATAGTTGTTCAGTACAAAGCGCGCTTCTTGATTTTGAATTTTGTTTAGTTTATTGATAAGGAAGTCGTAATAAGGGTCCCACAGAACGCACGAATAACCAAGGATTGTTCTTACCAAACAGAAATAAAATGTTTCTTTAACGTTTCGTGACGCGGATCTAAAATTTCGGCGAATAAAATAAAATATTTTACTAGCATTTCCGATTGTACGTTCTATATGGCTGGTCCATTTTAGGAAATCTGCAAATAGCACGCCTAGGTAAACACACTCGAACACAGTAGATAAAACGGTACCGTTGATTAAATAGCTTTGAAAATTGTGCAGCTTGCTTCTCGAGAAACGAATACGCTTGCATTTACTTAGATCTAGGCTCATTTTCCATTGATTGCGCGAAGAAGATAAAATGTTTATGTCGGTTTGTAATATGGCGATGTTGTCTGAAGTGTTTTATACCCTGTCTAGTACGCAGTCATCGGCGAACAGTCTAATATGAAACTGTATATCTTCGGTGACGTCCTTTATGTATATGAAAAACAGTAAAGGCCCTAAGACACTCCCTTGTGGCACACCCGAAGTAACCCGAGTTGATGTGGATATAGTACCGTTCAGGACAACCTGCTGCTCTCGACCTTTTAAATAATTTCGTATCCAGTTCAAAATGTTCGGATCTATGTTTAGCAAAACCAATTTGTACAATAATAACTGATGTGGAACCGTGTAAAATGCCTTGCGAAAGTCTAAGAACACGCAGTTGACATATTGCCTGCTGTCTAGTGATCTGGATATCTGATGATAAAATTCTACCACCTATGTGCAAGAGTAACCACTTCGAGAACCATGCTGGGAGGGGGAAACGAAGTGTTTCGAATCCAGGAACCAGAAAAAAAGTTACTATAAATAATGTGTTCAAACAACTTCCGCGAGATCCATGTTAATGAAATAGGATGATAATTTTCAACACTGGCTGTAGACCCGAATTTAAAAACAGGTGTGACGTTTGCGATCTTCTAATCTATTGAAACCATCCCTGTCTTTAAAGATTCGCTGAATATAACAAAAAGATAACGCGCTGCACTTAAGGAAAATTAGAGGGGAAATGCTGTCAGGTCCAGTTGCTTTGGTTGCATCAATTCCGCGCAGCAACTTCCCGACACCGCTTATGTCAATTGTAATGCTGGGCATTACGCTTTGCTGTGTTTGGTAAGCCACTGGAGATACTAAATGCGGAGACTTTTCCAAAAATACTGACTTAAAATACGAGTTAAAGCATTCAATCTTCGCGTTATCAGACACCACTGTATTACCAACAACTGTCAACTCAGGAACAGAAGTGCCTTCCTTTCTGTTCGCATTCACTCTTCAAGTTTTAGAAACTCTTTGTGGAAATAAATAAAAATACTATGATCACGAAAATATAAACAAACGCACACAACAAAAAATTACAGCAGGGCACTCAAGACTGCTTACGTGTAGGAAGGCGAAAGCATTATAGTCCCACGGGAGAAATGTTTTCGTGAAATGTTTTTATACGTATTAAAGTTTAGGACGACGTATAGGACGAAGTCGAGGACAACGTCCCGGAGATCGACGCCAAGTACAGTGTCTAGGACGACCTCTATGACGACGCCAAGAACGATGTCAAAGACAATATCAAGGACGACGTCAAGGACGGCGTCTAGGACGACACCAAGGGTGATCTCTCGGACGTCAAGGAGAGCGTCGAGGATGAAGTCCTAAAGGACGACGTCAAGAACGACGTCTAAAACGATTTCTAGGAGTACCTCTAGGACGACCTTAAGGACGACGTCTAGGACGACGTCGAGAACGACGCCTTGAGGAGGACACTTAAGGAGGCTGCGGCATATTTATGTGGACGGCCACGTTTGCTTCGAAAGCTGAAGTAGATGCACTTACATCGTGAAACTACTTACATCGTGAAAAAAAATCGCGTGAATAGTACTCACGCAACGCTATTCAAAGATAAAAAATAGTTAAATCAATAATTACCTTTAAACATTACAAAAATATTTTAAAACTTGTCACGAATGTGACTTCTTTATTTATTTATTTATTTATCTACAAAACATTCGGTAAAGCTGTTAACTTAAGGTTGTTAACAGCCGCTAATGTTGTTAATTAAACACAAAATAAAGTTAAAAACAACCATGTTAAAAATCGGAATCAATCCTCGAAAAAGCAATCACATGTTAATACTTATGAAGGCAGTCTCAGGCACTGCATTCCACTTGGTGGTTGTGCGAGGAAAGTATAAATAACCATTGTAGCTGGTAGGGCAGATTGTTTCTGTCATTTTTATCGAATGATTTATGTGACTTGGTACATGGTTTCGTAATTACAAATAGCAATGTTCGCTCATCGCAGGTTTTCTGGCCCTAAAATTTGGGTTACTACCTGGCTATACTTTAATCTATGTTACAGTGAAATTTCTACTCTAATTGCCAGTTAGAAACCTTGCGGCACGGCTCTGATGTTTTTTTATAGCTTATCTTTAGGATACTTTTGTTGCGAGAATCAAGTATACATGCGTATACAAGGATCGGTCTCATTAAGCAGCAATAGGCTTTTGTTTTCACTTTTTCTAGAGCACTAAGCTGGGTGCGAATAGAAAAAAAAATGAAGTACGGCTACCTGTCTTAGCTGAAATAAACAATAAAATAAAAAGTGTAAAAACAATTATTCACGAGATATTTTACGTCGGTGCTCTGATTTATTTTCTGTTCAACAATAAAATAACAAGTCGACAAAATATCACGTTCCACTTCAAGGTAACGGGGACACACATTTCAGCGCTTATCTACTGTTCCCAGTCTTTGCACCGCTCTGAGATTCTATATGGACCTGATTGCAAAAGATCAAGATCACCAACACCGTCTGCTATGCCGCATAAAACGCAACCGTCTCCGAATAGCCTCTCAGACGAGCTAATGCCTATAATGTTGTCAGCGATAAACTCCAGGAATAAAATTAATTCCAAAATTGACCCCGGTGGTACGCTAGAGGTGACTTGAACACAAGAATTATCTACATTTATGAGGACCCATTGTTTCTTTTCAAATAATACATTATTAGTAAACAAAATAGAGGGTTTGATCAAAGTTAAGGGAACTTAATTTATGCAGAAACGAAGGCGAAAACACTTTGTCGCAGGCTTTACGGGCCTATATAAATATAGCATACCTCTCACCTCCCCTCTCAGCAGCTGAAAGCCATGTCATAATAAAGTTCTACAACCTCTGTCACGCATGAGAGACCCTTTCTAAAATCCAGTTTACTAGAAGAACAAAATATAGTATATGCCCCTAATTTTATATCCGAGAAGCACCACTCGCCGACGACGTGTGTGGCCGTGCCTAAAGGTTTCAATTTGTGAAAATTGTGCTGAAAATATTTAATATATGGGTTACCGGTTAGTTTATAACGGGTCTCGTTCCGGTACTCGTTCATGCCAAATTAAATTAGTTACTTTAAAATTTGGTTCATGTTAAATTAAAACAGTTACTTAAAAAAAAAATTATGAACTTGATTTGATTTTGATCAACTCGATCTGATGAACAGATAAAGTTGATGGATAGGGCCCGGCGGGCAGCCAAGGACCATGGTCTGCTGGACTGAGGAGACCACCCGCCACGTCTACTCTTGATAAATAAAAGTTTATTCTCTCTCTCGCTCTCTCTTAAATGGTTTTAAATTTCGGTTACTGTTACGGTTTGAGTGTCTGGTTAAAAATATGTCTAATTATTTTATATAAAAAATATCCTACCGTTCCCAAAATCTACAATAATGGTCAGCTGCTTCACATCCTTCCGCTTCCGGTAGTTCCGATCATTCACGTTCCAGGGTGTGTACTCGAACCTCCAAAGCTTTTTATGGACATCGATTTGCCCCTGCAAAGAAGGGGGACATATGGATTAGCAGGAATCAAGTTGCATTATTTAATATCAATCGTTATTATTTTGGGTGCACCGCAGAGCAGTACGCATGTAGGCGCAACTGGCATCATAGTTTCACGGTGCTTCTTTTGCCCGGGGAACCAGTTGATGGTGTCTTTCTGCCTACCATGCGCCTTTTCTGAACTCTCCCTTTGCGGGCCCACGAGTAAGCTTGGCTAACTTGGTCACTCGGTGATTGGTTGCTTGGTGTCTCGTTGGCTCAGTCGATCGCCGCCGCAAGCGAATGGAAAATGGACCCGTTCTCTATTACGTCGCGTTATTACATGCTGGTTAGTTTGAGTATTACGATAACGGTAGCCTGGTCTTCATTTAGAAAGATACTTGGGGTCTCCGTTATGATACATCGGAAACTATCCTCAGAGCATGCTTCTTGCTGCATGGTAATTTGTCTAGCTGTTGCTTTCTAATTGTCATGTGATGATTCTCCCGAGATCACACAGCAGGTGAATACTAAAGTAAACAGGTCCTTTTCGAAACTTAGTGCCATCTGGTGGCTTAAATAGCTGCTTAAATTTGTTCGTACTAATGGCAGTAATGAACTTACAGTCTAGAATTTTCTTGGGAACCGTTTCTTTCACAAGTCAACGACAGAAGGGAATAAGTTCTTCACTGCACACTTTTTGCTTAATATCTTTCTGTTTCGATGGTGACAAGATCAGTGTTCCATGCGTAAAGTACATGGAGTTTTTCAGAAAAGATAACCGTGTTTTTTGGCCCGGGTAAATAAACAATGCATTGCAGGATGCTCACACTTCGTGAGAATAACGCAAGCGACTAGAATAGAAGACGAAAGTTTGAGAGCATGACGTTACCTGGATCAAAAGATAATTGAGAAAAACAAATTTTCTATATGATCCGACGTCCGCCGAAGCCTAAGTAAGAAATAAAACGGTATTTTTTTCTTGCTGACAAGTGTCTTCCAGTGATATAAATCCCAGGAGCGTTCACAATAATTTCTTGTTCTGACGATATTAGGCTTAGGCTCAGTTATCTTTTACTCCAGGCAACGTCATCCTCTCAACCTTTCGCGTTCTATTCTAACTACTAGCTTCATTCTCACAGAGTTTGAGCATTCTGCGATGCATGATTTATTTTCCAAGGCCCAAAAACACGGCTCTCTTTTCTTGGCAAGTCCGTGTAGCTTTAAAAGCACTTGAAGCATTGTACAAAATAAATGAGAGGTTAGGTACTTCAAGTAAATTAATAAGTTCACTGGGCGGAATGTAATTGAAGTAAGGTGCAATAAAACAATATACTTTTAAAGTGGAAATTTTTTTTAACATAACATTTTATGATGCACTTTTATTCCCTTATAAAATGTAAAAAAAACAACTGGTGTGCATGTTGCGCCTTAGGGGTAATCAGGGATGCATCAGTTATTTTTGGAAATGGCGGCGAGTATTGGATAAAGTTACCTGAACACAGAGCAGTTATTTTCGGAAATGGCGCCAAATTCCTTAGTCCCTCCTACTTCTGAATTTGGCGCCGTTTGCACTGGCTTGCGCCCAAGGGGTCTAACTCGCTATAGGAGAGAGCGTGACATCAGCCCCATCGCTTCCGCAAGCAATCCTCTTATGGAGGAGTGCCTTCTCCTAATATTTTAAAATCCTCGCTTGCGTTGACCGAACAAGAGGTAGTGAGAGTTCGAAATATAGCGGGAAAGCTGCCCCCACTACAAACGGAGCAATGCGTCGTCTGCTCGCGTTTCTGGCGAAAGAAAAATCCACCCAACCTTCTTTCCGTATTTCTTTAGAGTCGACAAAGCGTAATTTTTTTATACGAAATTAACAAGACCAAATTGTACTTCAAGTAAAGAATAAGTTTTCTAAACCTACTTCAAGTAGCACTATAAGTACAATGTACTTAAAGTACTTCCCAGCACTGGCGCGGATACAAATGGTCATAACAAAGAGCCAGCCCACATAGACGCCTTGATAACAGTGTACAAGGTGTTCTTGTTTGAAGGGTCTATAATTTCTTTTTTTAAAGAAACTTGCATTAGGATTTTTTAGACCTGAGGCTTAAATAGGGAACTTGGGGCCACCACAAAAAACATATTGGTTAATTAGTTGGCTAATTAACTAAAAAATCATAATAAACTTTTTAAAGTTAAATTTGCCACGGCATAATGTAGTTGGAGAATTGACCCTCGACCATGTTATAGTCTTGTCGTGTCGGAATGTTTAACTAAACAATTAGTGGCCGCTACAGGGCGAGAAATTTCACCCTGTGCACGGCTTCAAAACCGAAACTAACCTAGAAAGTACGCCTGTGATGCCGATTCTTCCGCTCTGCGCTTCCGTCACACCAGTGTTAGCGGTAACGTGTTACAAGTAACGGCGCTACCGGTAACGCGCTACTTTTTCTCGGTAACAAATAGTAGCACACTCGTTACCTTTTTCTTAAACAGTAGCGGATGAAGTGTTTACGTTACTTTTTTCGAGTAAACGGGTAAAGTAGTTACGTCACCCGTTACTTGATTTCCCAAAACTTAAAAAAAATTACACCTCGATGTTTTTCGCGTTTTAGGCGCCAGGTTATAAAACTTCTTGTACTGGTTATATCCGGTTGCGGATATCATATTGCTAGAAGACGACAATCGGGACACAGCAGCCTGGGCTGAAAGCGCGAACAAGTACTCGCAAGCATCTGAACTGCCGGCCGGTCGTTAACGGCCGGGCTAGAATAAATACGAAGTATTCAGCGGTACAAGTATTCGGTGGTAGCCTCCCAGTCAGCATGAATACAACACTGGCGATGAGACCTGGTACGAGCCAACAAAGATTGGACAGCCACCGCAAGGCATGCCAACCCAACGACCATCGAAGTCTTCACAGGCAAGTCATGGGGGTTATGGATCGAATGCCTAGGGTTCTACTTCGTGGCCGATTCTATCATCAGTTTAGACAAGAAGCGACCGTTGCTACTTACGCTTTGCGGCCCAGGGACGTGACATCGTTCGAGCCTCAGTGACTCTTAGGACGCCTAGACACGTTAGCTTCGAGGTACTTTTGTCGATCTTTGGTACGTATTTTGACCTTCAAGCCTCGGAGCTATATAGCCGGTACAAATTCCAGCGGCGGGACCAGCTAGCCGACGATTCAATCATCAGTGACGTCGCGGCCCTAAAGCCACTGGCAGCAGACACCAATTTCAGCATACAGTCAACTTCAGCGACAATTGTTGCAACGACGACAACGACAGCAACGACGGCTACGACTGGGACACCAGCAACGCCTCTTAACAACACCAGACTTCCGTTAGACACCATGCTGCGCGAGAGACTTGTTTGCGGCATACGCGACGAGTTGCTGCAGCAACGCCCGTCTGCTGAGAAATAATTGACGTTTTCAGCGGCATTTGACATGGCAGTCAATGTTGAAAGCGGGTCTAGGCTGCAACAAGACATAAAGAACAAGGACGAGCCGCAGGTTCACAAGACTGAAAAGAGGTACAACGAGCCTTCGACACAACAGGGACAACGATGCTACAGGTGTACAGGACAACATGACCCGCAAGAGTGCCGTCTCAAGAACACAGACTGCAGGTACTTAAACAAGAGCGGTCATACTGAAAATGCTTGTACTAATGAGAAAAAGCACCAGGCTAGCAAAACGCTCGAGAAAGCGAATCACATCAAGGCAGAAACAAATACAGAGGGCCGATCAGCGTCTAATCCTTGATGTTCATTTTATGGACTTTACAAGATCTCGACGAATACAACCGCCTTCAAGTTTCACATGACACTTCAAATTCAAGGCAAAACGCTGCAGTTTGAAGTTGATTTGGGATCCGCCTGCTCTCTGATCAGCCTACAGACTTACTGAAAAACCTGGCCTCGGAACCCACCGAAGCTGACGCATGACGATGTTGAGCTTTGTACCTAGCAACGTTACTAGACCCACTCAGTTGGGAAACTGCCATAGAGCCTGCTCTGAAAAAGTGGCACCGAGCCATACTCGAGAACCGAGCTAATGGCGATCGCAACACCGCCATTTTTCCCGCAGCGGCCACTCGGGGTACTGCACGGCTGCTTGTATTGGTTAGTATCGCATTCGATAGCTACCGCTGTGGTTGTTTTATTTTGGCTTTAATCAGCAATTTCGGCGCCGAAACATATACGGTGGAAGGGGTTTCAGGGATTCCATGCCCTGTCTCCCAAGCGGACGCGCCGCGAATTACTTCCAAGTTAGGTCGCGCCCAGGTAGGGACGCGCTACCTGAAGTCACCGGTGAGACATGGTTGTATAAGAGCAATATTAATTGTGCCACAAAAACTTATAAACTAACGATGTATGAAAACATTAAACGCCTGTTATTTTGTACTAACCTCCAATAAATGTTCCCACAAAAAAGAGTTTTTCCCGTTTGTCTTTAAGCGAAAACCTGCTTTCTTAAAGCTCAAGGTGACCACAGTAAAGAAAAAAAGATTGAGCCGCCATCTTGGCACCTCGAGCCTGGGAGTTTCGGTACTCTGGGAACATTCAGTGACTCTAGCAGTAGCTATATAAGGCAACTTTTATGTTTCAACTCGCCGATAAAGCTTGGCGCTGTTTTCGTATTTAGCTCGGCCTCGGTGGATGCCAGCGGCCCAGGTTTAAGCGGTGAGTTTCCCAACTGAGTGTTCTAGTAACGTTGGTACCTAGAGTGGCGAAGGAGTGAAGCTCCTGGGATCTCTCCAGGCTGCCGTCAATTTCAAATAGAAAGACTACGTGCTACCGCTTCTATTATTGAAAGGATTCGGGTGTAACCTTCTGGGGCGTGACGGGTTCCAAGCTTTACACATCAGATTGCAAGGCATCAATCAAGTGCAACAGCAGAGCACTGCAGCTGATGTACAAGCGGTTTTACATTGGCATCACACGGTCTTTCAAGAGGACATTTCAGTACACACTGTACCCCAGGTACAATTGGGACTGGAGGAGGGACCAGCGCCCAGGTTCTGCAAGGCTCGTCCCGTCCCTCTAGCACTACGACCAGCGGTAACACAAAAGCTGTCTCAACTGCAAGATCAATGCATAATTGAGCCAGTACGACATTCAGAGTGGGCTACACCTGTAGTCTTCGTCCGTACAAAGAGTGACGAAATCAGACTCTGTGGCGAATACAGAAGTACTGTGAACGCCGCATAAACAAAGGCAGCCTACCCACAACCAACAACATCAGAAGTTCTGGCGAGCCTGAGAAGGGGCACAGTTTCTCAACGTTGGACCTGTACCAAGCCTACCAGCAGTTGAATGTGCCTCAAGCCAGAGCACCTGCCCTGATCATCAGCACTATAAAGGGCTTATACAAAGTGAAACTCCTGCCTTTTGGGATATCAGTGGCACCCGCGATTTTCCAACGTGAAATGGAAATTACCTTGGCTGACATTCAGGACATAAGCATCTGCTTGGACGATATCATCGTGAGTGGAGACAGCAGTGAACAACACACTGCACGTCTGGACCAAGTACTGCCCCGACTCGAAAAAGCAGGCCTTCGACTCAAGAAAGACAAATGCCCGTTCGCAGTTCGCAAAGCAAAGTTTTTCGGGCGCAGGATCGACGCAGGGAGAATACACACTACAGATAAAAAAGAGTAAGCCATTCTGCACGCGCCAGAACCTAGAGGAAAACCTAAACAGCAGGCGTTCCTGCAGTTGCTGGCCTTCTATGACCGGTTCCTTAGGAGCAGAGCCACTTTTGCAACTGACCTCTTTGGAGTCCTTAAGAAAAATGACCTATGGGAATGAAAAACGAAGCAGGGGGAAGCATTAAAGAATCTGAAGGAGTTGGTTAAAGAGTCCGCTGTTTTTGCGTACTATCATAAAAACAAGCCGCTGATCCTCTCTTGCGATGTTGTCACCCTATGGTGTCAGGGCGGTCTTTGCCCAGGGAGATGACCTAAAGCGTAAAACGCCAGTCGCCTTCGCACCAAGGACACTAGGAGCTGCAGAGGAAAACTACTCGCAGCCTAACAAGGAAGGGTTGGCCGTCGTGTACACAGTGTGTCACTTTCACGAGTACACTTCCGGACGACATTTCATCATATACACAGACCACCAACCGCTTCTTGAAAATCTCGGATTGACCTAACCGATTTCACAGGTATTATC
This sequence comes from Ixodes persulcatus, assembly GCA_013358835.2. NCBI lineage: Eukaryota > Metazoa > Arthropoda > Arachnida > Ixodida > Ixodidae > Ixodes > Ixodes persulcatus. The sequence goes on from JABSTQ010000795.1 coordinate 25,450, forward strand.
ACCAAGAATGACAAGATGATGCGTCAAACTGAACACGTACAATTTTGCCCTGCTGTACAGGCGAGGCTCATGCCACTAGAACGCTGATGCACTTAGCCGACTACCATTACCAGTGTAGACAGACCGAGCATTCCTGGAGATGTTCTAATGTTGGCACGTTTTCCAATTCCTAATCTGTCACTAGAACGAATTCCAGAATTGACACTGCAAGACAATATCCTGACCCACATCTATAGGGCCGTCCAGGAAGGAAGCCTGCTACGTTTGTAAGACGAACACTATGATCCCTACAAAAAAAGTAGTGCAAATGAGTTGTCAACTGTCAACAACTGTCTGACTCGTGGGACATTGTAGCCCACAGCGTATGCAGATCTCAAGTACTGGAGTTGTTGCACGCTGGCCATAGGGGCATCGTTCCAACAAAGAGCGCCGCACGTGGCAACATGTGGTGGCCTGGTATGGACAAGGACACAGAGCGAAAGACAAGATCCTGCGTCCCTTGTCAAGAACACTAGCGATCCCCACCTCAAGTAAATGCTCCAGATTGGCATCGTGCATCCCAGGTATGAGAAACTATCCATGCCCATTGAGCCGGTCCTCTGGAAGGTAAAATGTTATTAATCGGAGAGGACGCATTCAGCAACTGGCTGGAGGTACGCCAAATAAAGAATATTCAATCAAGTTAAGCAATCTAAGAGCTCCGAAATTTATTCGCAACGTTCGGAGTGCCGGCGAAAGTGGTCACGGATAACGGAATGTCATTCGTGTAGCAAGAGACAAAAACGTGCTTTAAGAACAACGGAATAGAGCACGTAAGAAATGCGCCATACCATCCAGCCACCAATGGTCGGACAGAAAGCATGGTGCAAGAACGAAGCTCGCACTGTCCAAAGACAAAACAGGAAGTCTGGCTTGCAGAATTGCTCGGTTTCTTCTCAAGCAGCACACCACCAGACGTTTAACTACAGGAAAGACGCCAAATTGATGATGTTTGGTCCACAATTAACAACTACGTTCACTCGCCTGTGTACCCTCCAAACCGAGCAAAAGGGATACACTAAAGAAACAAATGAGCAGCAACTTTAGTCTCCGAAGAGCCTTTCGGTGGGCCAAAAAGTCTTTGTGAGGAAATTTACAGGAACACCATAGTGGATGCCAGGAATAGTCACAAAGAGACTTAGATCTCGTTCTTGGCTGGTTGATATGGGCGAGGTACAGTTCGTCGGCACGAGGACCACATCAGCAACCGAACTCAGAAATACCCAGAACATCTGGTTTCTGAAAACTGTACGAGCGGCTGTATAGCGTGAAGCCGGCTAAAGATCTTACACCGCAGTCGACTATCGCCATCAATAATGAGCCGACAAGCCTCGAACGGAATGCTGCAGGCCTAGAGGGTGTTATATATCCCGGCTCACGGGCCGTGCCGGCATTATCCAGATATCTACGCACGAGACGTCCGCCTCAGCCACATGGTGACTCTGTCTAAACACTCTAAGAAAAAAAGGGTGTAGTCGGGTGCATCAGGTGCACATGCACCCTTCTCCTGAAAGATGCACCCTGCGTTACCCAGCCAGTGTACTTGTACACCAACAATGAGCATCCTCCTCTCCCTTAAAAACCTCTAGGTGTATCAGTGCACCCCCACGCTAGCCACGCGACCCGATCAGCTTCTGCTTGGATTCCCTCTTGGGGCTCACTTTTTGGGTTGGGCAGTTTCTTAGGAAGTACGGAGCTATCCTGTACACTCGGTATTGACAGTAGAGTAGACGCTATGCTTGTTTTAGGCCAATCGGGTCTACGGGTAGGATCACGTGACTACAGTCTCCAAGCTAGAGATAAGGCAGAGCACGGCACCTGCCTGAAGTCCAAGGCCACGGGTAGCATCCACTGCACTATTAACTTTTGGTCGCACTTTCAAGAGGATATACGTGACAAATCCTGTCTTGTGTTCATTGTGGGGTTGCCCCTGAAGATAAGCCTTTGCGAGGGCGCCCCCCTTTTGGCCTTGAAGGAGCTGCTATTTTCTTTTTCTTTCTCTCCCTAAGCTGAAAGCATGGAAGAAGGTGCGCAGTTGCCGGACCAATGAACCCGAGACTTTTTTATCCCTCGCTCCGCTGTCTGGGCGCAGGTAACGGCAGGAGCGTGATCATGTGGTAAAGGTTTCGCGGATGACGTAGTAGCTTTTCCCGACCTCGGAATGTCTGCTTCTCGGCCTAGTTTCTTGTGTGCTGTGCTGCAACCAGCGGGGCTGCCGTAGATTTCGTCCGCGACAACGTATTCGAGTGTACCAAGATCTCCATGCGTTTGAAAAGTCCTACGCGTATATCGGCAACAAGTGATTTCTTCAAAAAAGCCCAAGGAATTCATGTGATTCGTTTTGTGCTCGGTTCGGAAAATTAATGTTTCTGCCACATCGTGTTAAATATTCGCGGAACCCTTTCCTTTCGTTTTTGTGTTTGTGTTGTGCTGCAGTGCCCGTGTCGACATATATTTCGGATTACATATTTCGAGTCCGGTATTTTCATCGTAAGTGCTCTGCAACCTACTCCTTTGCAACAATTGACCGTTCCGTTCCGGATTACCTCTAGAATTAGGCAGTGTCTATTTTCAATCACCCGGGAGAATAATTTCCCCGAAATTCTATCGGCAGTCGCCAGCCATTAGCTGACTACAATCATGTGACAACTGCAGGTAGAATACTGACTTTCTTAATCTCCTGGCGTTCTGTGAAAACACTTTTTTCGTTGATACACGTTCTGTAGACACGTTTCATCGACACTAACGTTTCATCGTCACTCGTTACGCGAAATGCACGCTGTAGGAACATTTTGTCGCGCGTGTATCTCTTAGGCGCGTGCTCACCGACTCAGCCCACCCATTCACGCCGCTTCGTGTGGCGACATCTGCGGCGGCTCATTACGAAAATGTTAACCAACCTGTCCCCCCCCCCCCCCCCCCCGTACAGAGCGCGACACTGTTAGCACGAACAAGCGATCGCCGGTTTTTCCAGCTTTTGTCTTTGAAACCAAGGGATTTTATCCAAGTTATTATTGCTACGGAAAGAGCTAATTTAGTTCTATAACGTAAGCGATAAAAGTTCGTGCTCGCTAATACTATTTAGAAGTAAAATGCGAAAATGCGTGGATGTCGTGTTCGCGCTAACAGTGTCGCGATGTGTACACGTCACTTCGCGGGTACAGCTGTCGATGAAACGTCGTTCGATGAATGAATGGCGACTGCTGGTGGAATTTCGTGAAAATAATTCTGCCGGCTGCTTGGAGAATATACACTGCCTAAGACTCGCTTCCGTTTGTTGTTTGCTTAGTAATCTTCTCAGTAGTGTAACAGCTTCTTCGTACCTCTTCACATATCACGGATTGCTTGCAAGTTTGTACTTGTTTACGGAACAAGCTGTCTAATAAACTTCTATGAGATTTGAAAACAATTCCGTTTGTCCGTTTACCTGCCTTTTTGCTATCACCGGGGCGCATACATTTTTTAAGAGTTTCCTTGATGTCTTAAATAGGTTTATGAAGTTAGTTATGAAGCGGGTGCATAAAGTGATGTGACCATGCACCTTTGAATCGGGTGCACCTGTGTTCTCTTCGAATTCAGTGGGTGTAGGAAGAGGTGCAACAGTACACTTTTGAACGGGGTGCTCCTGTGTTCCCTTTGAGAGCAGTAGGTGTAGAAAGGGGAGTAATGGTACACTATTGAGCGGGGTGCATCTGTGTTCCCTTTGAGTGAGGCGGGTTTATGAAGCGGTGCAATGGTACACCTTCGAACGGGGTGCATCTGTGTTCCCTTTCATTTCATTGGGTGTAGAAAAAGGTGTAGCCGTACACCATTGAATGGGGTGCACCTGTGTTCCCTTCGAGTGAGATTTCTATAGAAAAAGGTGTACATGTGCACCCCACCAACGGGTGTACACGTACTCCCATATTTTGGGTGTGCAAGTGTTCCCCCAAAGGGTGTAGTATATGTGACAAGCACTTACACCCCCTATGGGTGTACCCCATGACACCCTTTTTTTTTAGAGTGAAGGGGGAGAAGTTTTATATCTGGTTTCGGATGTCACAGTGCTATACTTCGTTTTACGAAGACTTGGCGAACTGTGCAGGCTCTCGCGACCCAATAAGGGCGTCGGAGCAAGGAACGTGACAACACTCCATAGTCGATGCCACAGAGACCTCGTTACCACCACAGCAACACCGCCGTGTCGCGACAAAAAGTAGTTCTAGGCTTATTTTCCTTTTAATGGCAATTGAACCTGTGCGACTGCATCTCTATCGACACTATCCGCTACACGACACTGAAGAAAGACGAATACATGCTACTTTTCAATAATACTTAATTCGGATGAAACCTTTTCTGAGAACAACGTGGCTTTTGAAGGATGTTTGAACGAACGCAGCCCTGGAATCCAGTCGACCACTTCCGTTTAAAACGTTGTCCTGGCATTAGCAACAGCCACAGATTCGCGGGTAAATTGCGCGTATTCTTGAATCATGAACTGGTCCGGAAGAGATCGTTACTCTAGCAGACGGCAATGTTGCGGCGGTGAATGTTCATCCAAAGTTGGTTGGTTTCGCCAGCAGCCGTCTCTTGGCCAGCGGACGACAGAAGGTTCCTCCGGACCTAGCATTTGGCGCAGTTACACAAACGCTCCCGTGAAGTGAGGTCACATGCCTCGCTCCGACGATCACAGTTCGCCAAGTTATCGTGAAACGGAGTATAGAAGTCGACGATCGGGACACCGTAGCTTCGGGCTGAGAGCCCCAGCAAGGACTGGCAAGCATCCGAAATGCCGGCCGGTCGTTAATAACCGGACTAAAATAAATACAAAGTATTCGGCGGTAGCCTCCCTGCCTT